>CM050209.1:24237500-24240000 GCA_027475355.1 Coilia nasus | reverse complement strand
GATGGCCGCCGAGTGCTGGGACTTGTCTTGAAGGACTTTGTTTTTTCTCATCTAGCTTAGCGCATTTATCTAAGAACATGTGGTAGCTGTTATGTGCAATTGGGACCAGTTTTTGCTAAATAAGTCAAAGAGAACTTGCTGAATCAGCCAAAAATCCACTTTAAACCAATGCCGAAGAGTACTGATGTCCCTACGGTGCTGTGAGACCAATGAGGACCAACCGCTGATTATCTCCTTGGTATCTCCCTACATTTTCAGTTTTTGAGTTTTGGTCATTGTATAAAAGAATTAAGCAATATAACACAAGTGGGAGTGAGGGTGTGATCCTCATGGGTGTGGTTCGGCCACAGGCACGAAGCCAAATGAGCCAAAAGGCTGTTTTGGCTCATTCGGCATGTATTTCAGTTAGCTCCCGTCTCCGCTCCACAAAATAGTTCTAGTTTCGAGCATCTGTGGTTTCCACGCAACAGGTGTCTGTTCTACCTACACGTTGATTTGTATATTCCACAGTATTGTGCAGCCGCTAAGATATGTTTGTTGTTGTTCACAGTCCAAACTAGGCCTAATGCACAGCTGGTGTTCTGCACTCTTGGGTGTCTTGTTAAAAGTATAGCATAGTTTATAAATGCACTCAATGTTGTTTTTTTTGCTCTTCTCTCTCATTTGTTTATGAACTATATGGAATGGAATGTTGGTGTAAAGTTTTAACGGTTATGTTGTATCTTCAGCAGAGTGATTATCAACTGTGAAGAGTCACCTGTGGTATACAGTACAGTGGGATATCCTCACTCTTATACTGTTTAAAATGCGTTCAATCAGAAATTGGACCTAACTGTTGTATAATGCATTTTAAATAAATGCAAATAAATCTGACATTCCACCAGAACATATTCCCAACATTTCTGTGTTGTTTGTGTCACAGTACACCTAATGGTTTGACCATTTTTGATAGCGTTAGTGAGTTAAAACAGTTTAACCTAGTCAGTATTCTCAAGTTTTTTACTTAATCAAACTTTAAAAAGTTACACGTTTGAGGTGAAAGCAACATGGCTGATTACCCTCTGTTTACACCTAGTTCATACATCTTTATAGGGACCTGCTATTTTTGTCCTTTTATGACATACTCAACACGTCCGCGTTTATGCCGTCACATCAGTTGCCTTGTACCAAAACACAAAGAACTATCTCAGTGAAACAAAAGACATTCCAAGGTGCAGGTCCAGTACACTGAGGAGATTTTCCTTTCTTTTGTTTAGTCAATGTAATTTTCTTTTCTGCACTTGTCAGCATCCCCCGCCCCACCTGAAAGTCTGAATGCTCTCCGGGACATTCCGTGTCTCTTAAATCATACTTAAATTCAAGGCGAAGTGACACTTTAATGAAGAGGCTGAGCTCAGGACCGAGTGCCCCCAAAACCCCAAAAAACCGCGCTCGCCATCCCAACCCGCTCGTTATGGCGCTGCAGCCGGGACACTCCTGAGGACCTCGGTGTCCATTTCGGCTCTGATTTATCGAGTTGTTGTTGTGCAGTTGCACCTTCGGCCCAAACCCTAAACCACTAGGTTTGCTTACCACACAGGCCGTCAGCTGAGGGAGACACATCTGTCTTGGATGATTATGAGGTGCCTGTGCAAGAGACAAAAAGCCACTGTCTCAGGTCAGAAGCTGAGGCTGAAGCTTCCTTGTGACTTTGGGAAGTCCTTGTGAGTTGGGACCTTGGGAAATTCTGTCTTATTCACTCTTTCTCTCTCTCTCTCTCTCTCTCTCTCTCTCTCTCTCTCTTTCTATCTTTCTCTCTCCCTCTCTCTCTCTCTCTCTGTCTCTCTCTCTCACTCACTCACGGACTCTCCCTCCCTAACTCCCTTTATCATACATTCACTAACGCGTAAATTGGAACTATTTCACATTTTCAGTAGATCAGGTAATGAACTGGTTAACTTGACTGTCAAATTGATCCAGAGAGTTTTTTTCATTTCATGCCACATTAGAGGGGGAAATTAAACAAAGAAATTGCCAAACAAAAGCCATTTGACACATCTGGTGGTTGTTGGCGGGAAATGTGTTGGTCGCTTTAGTGCCCACAGCTTAAAATAAGCATATTTAAGTCCAGCATGAATCCACAAAATTCACAGGAAATACAACAATATGAATTTCCGTTTGTGACCTCATCTGTCAGAATTACATAGTAACAATGTCTTAAAGTTTAAGGATCATTTATTATTTATTGGCATCAATGAAAGGATGAGACAATAAGTCTGAATACTATATCCAAGACAAAGTCATACAATGGTTTTTAAGATGGAATAATAAGTACGTAAGTATAATATGGAAATAAGATTACATTTAATATTTAGAAAATAAAAATCATTACATTACACATCAGAACACCCACATCACAGGGGAATTCACGGCATTGCACTTGACATGGCAACAATTTTAGGCATATTACCAAAATTTGTAGGTACAGTATTGGGTGTGTATTATTGCAAGTTAGAAGGTA
>CM050209.1:24227500-24232500 GCA_027475355.1 Coilia nasus | reverse complement strand
TGTAGGCCAGTGGCTATTAACAAAACAAGTATGTATCAGCTAGTTTTAAGTGGAACATCAAGAACTACACGGCCAAAGAACCTCCAAGATGGCCGCCGTACTTTATCTGTGGTGGCTACCAGGAAAAATAGATAAAGATAAAGATCCTGTAATAATGAGGCTGGGCCTGGACGTGTTTTTGGAGAACATTTTCTGTCTTTCTCACAGAGCCAAGGAGGAGGAGTGGAAGGCTCCGATGTTCCGGAGCTTAATTGCAGCACGGATAGCTCCAGGGAGAGAACAGGGCCTGGGGAGGATAACAGTTTGCACGCGTTTGGCTCGCGAAGTCATCAAGTCGAGAAGTCAAGTCATACACCTTCAGTGTCAGAAGCACGTCTTTCATCTGGGTATCTGTGCTGAGAGGGTGGAGAAGTCTGTTGGTTGTGGGATGAGGGACCCTTAAGTGAGTTAGCGGCCCCTTTGTGTGGGATCTCTAGGTGCTGACATGCTTTGTGTGTGCCTGTGTGGGTGTGGATGTATGTATGTGTGTGTGTGTGTGTGTGTGTGTGTGTGTGTGTGTGCGCGCGCGCTTAGAGCAGTGCTGATTTGTCCCATGTGTGTCATTGTATGGCCTGTTAAAGCCGTCCTCATGAAGTTTCACTCATCATTAATTTGTGCTGACAGACACAGTGAGATCATTTGTGTGTGTGTGTGTGTGTGTGTGTGTGTATGTGTGTGTGTGTGTGTGTGTGTGCACGTGTTTTGTGTGCCATGTTGCTGACTACCCTCGGTGATGATGTAACCTTGGTAATGCTACAGTGATAGTGCCATATGAGGTCATACTCCCTGCTCGACATCTGTAGCGCACCTTGGCCTCCAACCACGACTGACATCTCCGACAACTGTGGTCCGCCTCACTCATCGCCTCAAGCTGTGATTGGATACCCAGTAATTATCCTTCCCCACGATTGGCTGGCCAGGAGAGCATCATCGCTAATCAGAACTGGGCGAATTATGTGGGTGCCTGTATCTCCATCTGTTTATCCCATCCTATTCTAAGCCGTGGAGGTTCGGATGGTCTGAGAGGCTGGAAATAGAGACCTGTGTAATCTGGCTGGAATGATGACACACATTCGCCCAGACTGGCTAGTCCAGTTCTCCACCCTCAGACAGAGTCAGGCAGAGGTGGGGAGGTGGGGAGGTGGGGAGGTGGGGAGGTGTGTGTGTGCAGGAGACGGGTTACGGGGGGGGGGGGGGGGGGGGGGGGTGTGCAGGAGAGGAAAGGAAGAGAGTTGTCACATCCTTAGTCGGCTGGCACACCAGGCAGACATAGCTCACATAGTGCTGCTGAAACTGTGTATTGTAAGTGTGTGTACTTGTGGAGTTGTGGTGTATGTGCGTGTGTGTGAGTGTGTGTGACAGCGCGCCTCTGTGTTTGAAAGTTGTGTGTGTGTATTTGGGTATGAGTTGTAAAAAGAGGTTGTGACTAAAGGCAGGTAAGACAGCAGGTACCTCTTCGTACCGCTACTCGAGCATTAGATTTGCTGCACTTTATTAACTACAAGGAATATGTGGTAGTTAAGCTGATGGTTACACTGCTGTTTCAGAACTTTACACTCCTACTAAATTGTTACTTTTACTTCATGAAATACCACCCATAAATAGACTGAGTGTGTGTGTATGTGTGCGTGTGTGTGTGTGTGTGTGTGTGTGTGTGTGTGTGTGTGTGTGTGTGTGTGTGTGTGTGTGTGTGTGTGTGTGTTAAGGGGATGACTTTGTGTATGAATGGTGTGTGTTTGTCTTAGTGTGTGTGCATGTGTGTGTTCTGCTCACAGGCTGTTGTGGTGTCATGGAGGTCAGGCATGATCAGTGGGTGTGCTGCTTTGAGATTGGATCTTAGGGCCATGTCTCTCTCTCTCTCTCTCTCCCTTTCTCTCTCTCTCTCTCTCTCTCACACACACACAGACACAGACACAGACACAATCTATTTATGAGTGGTATTTCATGAAGTAAAAGGAACAATTTAGCAGGAGTGTTAAGTTATGAAACACATAGCAGTTTAGCAATTAGCCTAACTCCCACATATTCCTTGTAGTGCAGTGAATCTAATACTTGAGTACCGATATGGAGATGCGTCTGATGTCTTTCAGCTTTGCTGACTGTCTGCTTTTAGCCACAAACTCTTTCACAACCTGAGATTCTGCCCTAACTGGTACTTGGAAAACTTTGGCATGAAAGGTTCAGAGTGCTGTTGGTAGGAAAAAGAAAATGAGAAAATCTGACACAACATAGACTGGATACTGAACTAGCAGCTAATGCTAACTGAATGGAGCAACTGAAAGTTAGCTTCTATGCCCCATTCAATTTGTATTAGCCACCAGTTCACTATTCGATCTATGTTGCGTCAAATTTTTTCTTTTTGTTTTTCTACCAACAGCACTCTGTGACCTAAAACAACAGGACTATGGATTGATTTACACCAAACGTCTCCTTTAAGTCTAGCAAAATCCTTCTGAGACGGGACGGGACACCAGTTCACAGGAACCCAAACACTGTGTTGCTCCTCCAACTCACTGCAGCCTTATTTGACCTCCTCTCCCTGTGCCAGCTAGTGTTTGGAAAGGGTGGAGGGAGGCCTACTTACTGCTGCTCCTTCAACTGCAAGTCCCACGTCCATCTTGTAGAGAGCAGTCGTTTAAAAATCTTGCAAGAATCCCATAGAGATTTGGGTCATCTGCAGTAGCCATGCCCCTATGCTCTTTTTGGTGTTGGTCTGTGTGTACATCCATCTTGATGGGCTTCTCCCATGTGTCCTGTTTCATGAGCCATGTTCATGATCTCACCATTATTAGGGCAAGTATACAGCCTGTCATTTAAAAAGAAATGTTCAAAAGAAATGTGTCAATCTGAGAGAGGTTGTACAAAAGGCCAACCATGTTAGTTGTAGCCAGAGGCAAAAGACATACAGTATGCACTCTCACCATCTGTATGTCCCCTTGTTAAATTTAAACATGTTTGCTACATGCTGTATTGAGTAGTATTGTTAGGCCACTAAAGGATATATGATTTAGGACCAGGCTTGTCATACTTGACTGTAAAGTAGGACACAGTGTTTGGCTAAACAAGTGCACAGATGTACAATATGTCATGTAACGTATAACTCAGTTCTAAATCATACCTTTCGGCACTGTGTGTGTTTGTATGTGTGTATCTGTGTCTCTGTGTGTGAGTGAGGTCAGGTAGTAGTTTATAATCCATGTACACAGAGATATCTGTATCTGCGTAAGCAGCTGGATTAAAAGCTAAAACACAACGATCCAAATGAAATGTCATCAGGAAAGTTAAACACAGATTCTCGCTCCCTCTTCTTTCTCCCTTTCTCTCTTTCTCGTTCTTTCAAACCCTCTCTCTGTTTCTCTTTCTTTCTCTCTCTCTCTCTCTCTCTTCCTCTCTGTCCCTCCCTCTCACATACTACAGGAGGTACATCTGGACTTCATCCATCGAGCTGCATACCTTTACACCAAAAGCAGAGTGCTGTTTATACAAAGAGAGACAGAGAGAGAGAACGAAAGAAAGAGAGAGAGAGAGAGAGAGAGAGAAAAAGAGTCTCTGCACGTGTGTGTGCTTGCACGTGTGTGTGTGTAATTTGCAAAGCTGGTCAGACAGTAAGATGACTCATCCTTGCAACAGTGGTTGCTTGGCTTCAAAAGCATCTTGCTTCTATCCCACAAACACAGCGAGAGAATGAGATGGGGCTGGGAAAATTATTAAGTAAATCCAATCAAGAAGTTTATAAACATTATCGTGACTTTAAATGTCGTTAATTCATAAAACATTTGATAAATTAAGCATGGTTTATTTACACAGATGGGTAAAGTTTAATGGGGTTTTGATTCAGCTTTAGCTCATGAAATGTTCACACACACTCCACTTTTTTGGGAGATAGAAAGGGCTTATTTTTCAACTCCCTTAGAGTAACACTTGGGCTTAACTGTTTTTGAATCCATCCAGCCGATCTCCAAATCTGGCAGTAGCATTTTAGCTATTGGCTAAGCATAAATAATTGATGATTGGCTAAGCATAAATAAATAATGATTACACCAGTTAACATTCTACTGGTCTAATCCATTTTAACGATTTATGCTAAGCTAATAGCTAAAGCGCTATAAATTCAAAAATAGTAAAAAAAAATAGTAAAACTCAACTGTTTAACTGGGAGTTGGAAAACTACCTTATTTCCCGAAAAAAGTGGAAAGTTTCTTTAAGTTTGTCATCAGATGCATTATATTGTGTGAGGTGTGAGTTAGTTCACTTCTCTCTCTAAAAATATGACATTCTAGGTTCAGGTATACTGCTAATTAGTACACTATGTCACTGACGTGACATGAGTTACCCTTGAACAGCTGGTTGGTTGCATTATATTGGCTGAGGCAGAAGTGTAGCTTTAGTAATGTCTTCCAGAACCTCAGGTGATGAAATGTCAGTTTTTATTGAAATGACCTTTATCTCAGCAAATCAGCTGCCCTAGAATGGCAGGAGATGAAAGAAGGGATCACAAAAGTCAATCTGCCTTGTGTTTTGTGCTTGAGTGAAACAGCCAAGGAAGAAATGGCTGATTTAACCCTTCTAATAAAACTTCCATCCCTCCAAACAAGAGGCAGAAATAAATAAATAAAGATAGTATGTGTGGTGCGTGTGTGTGACAGAGTGAGAGAGAGAGAGAGAGAGAGAGAGCGAGAGAGAGAGAGAGAGTGAGATAGAGAGAGAGAGAGAGAGATAGAGAGAGAGAGAGAGAGAGAGAGAGAGCGAGAGAGAGAGAGTGAGATAGAGAGAGAGAGAGAGAGAGAGAGAGAGAGAGAGAGAGAGAGAGAGAGAGAGAGAGAGAGACAAGAATGATAGAATCAGAGCAAGAGTGAACTGTCAACAACTGCTTTCAGTTAGACTAATAGGCTGAGCTGGTCACATTTTGAAGAGGTTACATATAGTTTACCTCATTCTAAGACTCCCTTGAGTGTGTGTGT
>CM050209.1:24215000-24220000 GCA_027475355.1 Coilia nasus | reverse complement strand
GTCAACCAGTCCACAGAACACATTACATTTCTCTTACAGCTATGAATGCGGTTGTGTGTGTGTGTGTGTGTGTCTGTGTGTGTGTGTGTGTGTGTTTGTGTGTGTGTCTCTGTGTGTGTGTGTGTGTGTGTGTGTGTGTGTGTGTGTGCGTGTGTGTGTCTGTGTGTGTGTTTCTGTGTGTGTGTGTGTGTGTGTGTGTGTGTGTGTGTGTGTGTGTGTGTGTGCATGTCTGTGTGTACATGTGCACAATTTGTCTTTGCTGTGGTGCCCGGGTGTGAATTTATCACAGATCTAACCCGCTGTTGCTATGGCTATTGATGTGATTGACAGGGGATATAAAAAGATGAAAAACATCGATAAAAGCCCCACAGCAGATGCTTCCCCCCTCTCTAATGTAGCAGATGAGCTCTCCCTCTCTAATGTATTGCAAACTCATTGGCTGTGTGTGTGTGTGTGTGTGTATGTTGAGTTAAACATTTCCAGGCTCCTGTACTTGTCTTGCCGGGGGAAATAGTTAACATATTTGGCGTATTGGGTGCTGCTTGCATTCCCAAAGAGGAGATCACAAAGCAGGAAGACGTAACTCTCCTTCAAAGGCGCTTTTTCTCACCCGTTTTTTCTCTCCTTTAAGCACACCCCATTCGTATGCCATTGACACACTCTCAACGGCAACTCTTTATTTTACGGTTCCTTTTTTAGTGTATCAACATGTAACAACATGTAATATTATGTGCTAACCCCGTACAGTACATACCTAACACTAACTGTAACCCTAGCCCTATCCTATGGTACAGTGTAGGTACATAATGTTACACAGTGTTACACACTTTGTTACGCTGTACCTAATTGGTGTAACAGGGACAGTAAAATAAAGTGTAACCCTGTCATCTTTTCATGCTCTTATACCAGCCTCTCTCTCTCTCTCTCTCTCTCTCCATTTTCTCCATTTCTCTTTTCACTTCCCATCCCTTCTTCCTCTTTTTTCTGCCCTTTCCTGCCCTTTCCTGTCCTTTCTCTCTCCTTCTCTTTCTTTCTCTCTCTCCCCCAAACGTTCGCCTGGCTTCTCTGCGGCGGAAAAATGCCTTGCAGTCGACCTATGCATCTGGCTAGATTTATGGTCCCATACGGAGACACAGCAGAGGGAAGGGAAAGGAAGAATAAGGAGCCGAAGAGGAGGAATGGGAGGAAAAAACACATGTAGAGAGAGGTAGGAAGAGAGGGAGAGAATAAACGAGTGAGCAAGGAGGAGGTGGAGATAAAGAGAAGGGGGGGGGGGGGGGGGGCGATGTATGGGGGAAGGGAGAGGAAAGAGAGAAGAGGGAGCATTAAGGCCATTTTTCCAGACATGGAGGCGGGGCTGGATGTGTGTGTAGGTATGTGTGTGTACATGTGTGTGTGTGTGTGTGTGTGTGTCCATGTGTGTGTGAGAGTGTGTAGGTGTGTGGTTGGTGAGTAAGTGGGGCTGCGCTCCTCTAAGTCTCCCCCTTATAGTGCTGCTGGGCTTCTGTGAGGGCAAGCCAATGATGTGCCTATTTCAAAACCCTGTCTCCCCTGCAGACTCACTCACTCACTCCCACACACACACACACACACAAGCTGACTGGCCCTGCGTTTCTGCCATGCCTACCCATTCCACCCCACCACATTCCGACAGATTCTCCCCAAAGAGTCCCAGAAGACTCCTGAAGATTCTAGAATATTCTTTAGAGGTTGTGGAGTGCCAGAGAGAGATAGTTTACAAAGAACACAAAGTACTTTATGCACAAGTACTTTGTGTTCTTTGTAAACTCTCTCTCTCTTACTTTCTGTATTTATCTCTCTCTCTTACTTTCCCTCTCTCTCTCTTTCTCTCTCTCTCTCTCTCTCACTTTCTCTCTGCCCAGTTGGAGAGCATTTCTGCTGGTAACAAATCTCAAACAAATTTCAAGATGGACGCCACGGCTAGGCCTGAGGCATCATGGGAATTTGGGGACAGATCAAGAGCCCCTCTGGTGAAAAATCAATCAAGCTGTTATCCCTACTTTGATCATCCCTGATTTATTGGCTCTTTGGCAGGCCCCAACTCGCACGTCAAGGTACATCAGTTACAAATGCCAAATCCTTACCGGCATTCTGTGACCTTAGCCACTTGGAGAAATATCCAAGCTAAGTAAGGAAACACGGACACCATTTTTCTTTCTGATTGATTTTATTGTTCTGCTCTCTTTGTCTCTTTGTCTTCTCTCTCTCTCTCTCTCTCTGTCTCTCTCTCTCTCTCTCCTCTTCCATCTTATGCTGACATATTAACAGACACACACACACACACATACTCTGTTTCTCTCTTTTTCTCTCCCCTACACTCTCTCTTTTTCTATTTTTTCCCTCTCTCACTCTTTTTATCTTTCTCTTTTTTCTCTCTCATTCTTCTTCCCACTTCCTCTCCTTCTGTCTTGTGCTCACTTAAAAAAACATGCATAGAGAGGATGCACAGCATGCATATTCCTTGAGTGACTCACTGCCCATTATAATTAAGCAGGCCTTATTGGTGCAGCTTCTGAAGAGTATCCAAGCTGGCATTCCACCGGTGGCCATGTCACCTGTGGCCCAGACAGGCTGGCCATGCCTGGGATGCTGGAAGCGGCATGACGAAGAACACACAACTGAAGTGGTTAGCCACCATCCTACGCAACACACAAACACACACACACACACACACACACACACACACACACACACACACACACACACACACACACACACACACACACACACAACCACAGCATCTGTGTCATTCTGCTCTGGGCCACACTATTTATTAATGGTACATGGAACGTTGTGTGGTTAGCGTATCATTTTTAAATATTATGTGTCAGGACATGAACACAGCAGTGCACCTGGGGTTTTGAACTCTGAATGAGCTGAATCGGCTAAGTAAGACATAATGCATAATAACGCCACAGTGTTTGGGGGGAAAAGTGGATTCACAAAGTTAATCTTTTCTTACCTTGCGGGTCAAACCCGCCATAACTAATTTAAAAGTGGCTGTTGCTAAGGCCAAGATCCAGGCCAAGATTTCACTCATATCTCTGGCTGCCAAGCTAGCCATCTAAATTTCCTGTTGTGAATGTGAAATTCAAGACAACATATTATTTGTGTTCCTAGGTCTAGCATAACAACTCATCCTATTTACACACACACACACACACACACACACACACACACACACACACACACACACACACACACACACACACACACACACACACACACACACACACACCACTCAAACCTCAGCCTTCTTATCTCCTCCTCTTTGATTCATATCTGCTTTGTACATGTGTGGGTGTGTGCAGTTATCTTTTCCCAATCTGAGCAACAGAGGTTCAGATGGTCTATTTTTGCATATATGTACACAGTGTGTGTGTGTGTGTGTGTGTGTGTGTGTGTGTGTGTGTGTGTGTGTGTGTGTGTGTGTGCATGTGTGTGTGCATGAGTGTGTGTGTGAGAGAGAGAGAGAGAGAGGGAGAAAGAGAGATAGAAAGAGAGAGATAGATAGATAGAAAGAGAAAGAGAGATAGAGAGAGAGGGAGAAAGAGAGATAGAGAGAGAGAGAGAAAGAAAGTATAATGTTTCCTTTATGACATCAGTGTACCTAGAACATGACAAATAAATCACATCCTGTAGTTTTGAATCCTGCCAGCACCTCAAGCTTGCAAGCATGTGTGTGCATGCATACGTGTGTGCATATGTGTGTGTATGCTTGTGTATGTGCACGTGTGAGTGTGTGTGTATGTGTGTGTGCGTGTATGCGTGTGCATGTGCACACATGCATGTGTGTGTCCACAGTTGGTGTGTGTGTGTGTGTGTGTGTGTGTGTGTGTGTGTGTGTGTGTGTGTATGCGTGTGCATGACCGTGTGCACACATGCATGTGTGTGTCCACAGTTGGTGTGTGTGTGTGTGTGTGTGTGTGTGTGTGTGTGTGTGTGTGTGTGTGTGTGTGTGTGTGTGTGTGTATGCGTGTGCATGACCGTGTGCACACATGCATGTGTGTGTCCACAGTTGGTGTGTGTGTGTGTGTGTGTGTGTGTGTGTGTGTGTGTGTGTGTGTATGCATGTGTGTGTGTATGCATGCATACATGCATATGTGTGTGTGTGTGTGTATTCATTTCTGCCTGATGTGCTAGTACCTTTAGTAACAGAGGAATGAGAGGAGCTAGTTAAATCAGTAAAATCATTTCTAGCTGCAGTGCTGGATGGGGATGCTTCATTAGTGTAGCCCCCAGCCTCTGACGCTCATGTCCAACACTTTGGAGCCCAACCGGAGTGAAATGAAGCAGTGGTGGTGAGTGCTGTCTAGCACTGGTGGAGGCCAGCTGAGAGTGAGTGAGTGTGTGTGCAGTGGAATTGCGTAACAGGAAAATGAGATGTCTGTGGGGGATGACTGCTGTGTGTGTGTGTGCGTGTGTCTGTGAGTGCCTGTGTCAAGATGTGTGTGTGTGTGTTTGCATGAGAGAGAGAAAGAGAGAGAGAGATGGTGACTGACTGTGAACACATGGAAAGGAAAGGCTTCATGTGGGCTACGTATGGAGGCAATGGTGGGGTGGGGTGGGGGATGGGGGGCTTGGGGGCGGGCAGGGATGAAGGCGCGAAGGTGGCAACAGAAACGCGGAGCACGGAGAACATCTCCAATAATAGGTCACTAAGATAGGACCCTCCAGTCTGTCCATCTCTAAAGAATTGTGTGTTTGTGTGTGTGTATGTGTGTGTGTGTGTGGGGGTGTGTGTCTCACAACCATATCGAACCATAGAGGATGGAAACACACACACAGAGACACACACACATACACACACATACACACAAGGACTCTCTCCAAGACATCTGGTGAGCAGACTGCCAGCACACCAAGAAACGAGACAGAGGGAAAGAGTCTGAGAAAGAGCGAGGGATTTAATCCCCTTCCTTCTCCTCTCTTCCCAACACACACATACACACACATACACACACACACACACATTACAC
>CM050209.1:24190000-24210000 GCA_027475355.1 Coilia nasus | reverse complement strand
ATAAGAAAAGAGCAAGATCGTTTGTTTATTTAATGTATATGCATGCATGTGTGTTTTGTCACAAAGACGGTGTGTGTAAACAGCTAATATACCACATGTATGAGTGTAACAGGGAAAAAAGATAGGTAGATAGATAGATAGATAGCAAGAGAGAAAGAGAGGAAGAGAGAAAGAGAGAAAGAGAGGAAGAGAGGAAGAGAGGAAGAGAGAGAGAGAGAGAGAGAGAGAGAGAGAGAGAGAGAGAGAGAGAGAGAGAGCCATGCAGACATGTTTGTGTGCAGCATAAATGATTGTTTTGGTTGTCAGAACCGCAGGTGATGCTGGTCTGTAATTGGGCCAAAGGCTGGATGACATGGTCCCATTCTAAACCATTTCCTGTTTGGACAAATTTCACGGATTGTGTGCTCCCAATGAGAGGTGTAACCAGAATGTTCAGGTCAATGAGTTTACAAATGATCTTACTTTACCTTACATCAGTTTTTACAGGCAGAGAGTTCATAAGGATTTAAACATTAATCAGAATATACAAATACAGTCCTGGTGGTAGGTAGAAACATATAAATCTTTCTTTGATCAAATACCTCAAGGATCCACGTTTCCTTTTGACATCATTTAGGGTAGTAAAAATTGCTGCCTTGTGTAACAGAAAATAAGACCTAAGACACACATAGAGTTTCATTCCCTCTCTGTGTCTCTCTGGCGGTGCAAAGCTGGAGTTTTGGTATTGGCAGAGCGCTCCTTAGATTTATTCTGTTAGGCAAAGTTAGTTTGTTTCACACTTTGCCATACTATTCAATAAAACTGTCCATTCGGCACTAACTGTGTCCTGAGGTTCAGACATTCCTCTTTATTCTTGATAATAAAATACCCAATAGATCATCCGCTATTTACTAAGAGCACTATAAAACATAACTTCAGCTCATTCCAGACTGTCCATGCACCTTTGTCTAAGTAGTCCACTGTGTTCTGTCTAACTGCTGTCTTGCACAGGATTAAATCACACATCTAAGGAGGCGAGCTGGTTTTAAGCCAGAGCCAGAGAACTTATGAGAAAGAATCTGCTTCCACCGGAACAAGCTTGCCCTCCAGCTTTAGTTGCTCTCTCTGAGCCAAGCTGTCCCCACAGAGTCGAGGCTCTTTCAGGCTGTCCTAAGTAGGCTTTTTATTCTGAGAAGATTGCTTTGTAGGAAAGACAGTCTGTTCCATGGCGAGTCGACAAAAAAACATTTAATGTAATGAAATCTTAACGAGACAAAATAACACAGGAAACCCTGTCAACAAAGGGGCTGTCTCCCATTGCACTGCATCTAAAATGGGATTTGTCTTAAACATGCTGTAAGTGGAGAAATGTATACAACCTTTAAAACAGTTCATCAGACAATCACAACCAGATGAACAACCAAACACCAAACAGTCCCGCGATGATTCTCTAGGAAAGGGACGGCCATGGCTCTAGTCATGGGTTACTGAAGCCAGTGTGTTCCCTGCAGATACTGAAGGCAGGACATCAGCCTGCCACATACCAGTTGGGAGATGTGCAGAGGGCCTGGTTCTTATTACTGGAGACAGCGCATGACGGCCAGCCTTCCTGTGGATCAAACACGGACACTACGGAGAAAAAGTGCAGTGTTGAATTGACTGCCACAGAGTTACTTCTAACACTGTTTGAGAGTTTATATAGCTCCACACTCTTCAGTTAAATTAACACTTTAAAGTGTAAAATTACTCTTAAAACTGTGAGAGTTAAAATCAACTTCAAATTTTCAAGATTTGAACACTCTAATTTTTGCTGTGCACTGAGCCCACTGCTCCAGTCTACTACCCGTCTACTTGGGAAGACTGGCTGGAGATTAGCAGAAAGGGAAAGAGAGAGAAACAGTATGGCATTAATGGTGAAGGAATGAGGCTTGTTAGCATTTCACTAATCACTTGGTTTTACTTTTTGACAGTGGTCATCTTCATTGCTTGCATTAGTGTTTACACTTTTCTGTCAGCTAAGCTACTGCTGGTAATGTCTGTTTTTTTTTGTGAACATTTGGTGGTTTGCTAACCCTCTCACAACTCTTTGCTTTCCATAAATCTATTTTGTTTACTTTCTGTACCCACTGGTAGGTTAGCAGCATGTGTGCTTAATTTTGTAAAAACCATACAATTACGGTTGTGAAATGTTAAATTGTGGTAAAATAGTTAACTTGGGAGTCTTCTAAGTGCCCATGACATTCTACTACATGAACAGAGAGGCCACTACTTGCCTGACAGAATAACAGACAAGATGGCCAAATAAATGTGCTCATACATCCACCATCAAAAATCTCCTCTACAATAACTGAGTGGCTCTGGGCTGATTAAATTACCGTCAATGACATCTTCTAGACTGAGCTCTTCCATGAAGTCTGTCTATTTAACAGGGAGGGAACAATGTAGTCAGGCTTAGCTATGAGTTCATCAGCTGCAATAAAGCAGGATATGAAATGTTCTTGAAGTTTTGTTTTGATTTTTCTTAGCCAATATTAAGGTAAGCCAGTGCCACAGATTTCTGTGCAGTCACACTAGATGAGTGTTTTGATATGTTTTGGTTTTATCAATATGGATGTTTTTTTTTAATCTACTGTAGACCACAAACAAAAGCATTGCACACGCCTGACAGAGGATGTCACCACAAATTAGTTTAGTCAACTTTGTGAAAAGCAGTAAAAGGCCATGAATTACTTTTGATTAGAGTGAAATTGTGGATTATGTTGAGAATCAGTAAGTTACACTGCACATACATGTAATTACCAGGCGCAGCTCGTCAATATGGGCAGGTGGGGCAGCGCCCTCCCAAAAAACATCCACCCCAAAACATAGTTCCTCCTAATAAATAATGTTACCTACTTAACTGCTCTGCTTGATACTTATTTAGCTACTCTGTTGTATATGGTTTGTGTATGTGTTTTTTATAAAAACATTTTTACCACTGTGGAATTGAATCTCAAATAGTTCTGTTGATTGCAGTTATGGGGCAGGACCAGCCAGCGACCACATTCATCCATTCATCTGTTGATTTAGAGTATTTGCCTGGCATCAGTTGTCGGAATTGCAAGTAGCGCTAATAGAGTCCAAATTGGGCAGGAGCAAGCCTGCCCCACTTGCCTTTTTACCTTCTTCTAGCAGCTCACAGATCAGTACTCCTCTAGTAACATTAGACCCAACCCAATTGTGTCAAATGCAGTGATGGCCTGCAGCACAGAACATGCCGTGTCCAACAGCATGGACTTTCTGTTAAAAATGCATTTGATGGACAGAAATTAGAAGATAAGTTAGTGATCAAGCAGCTTGGCCCAGACAGACCAGATGCCAGTATAACACAGAAAACTAAGGACAAAGGGAAGATATATACAACCAAACATCTTCGCAAGCATGATATATTGAAAATGAAATGGCTGTGTGGTTGCTCCGTAAGAAATACAGTATTTTGCTTTCCATGTTTACTGTTCAGATCATGCTTAGGACAAGGGGACATGGGGATTACAGGATTGAGTGACGTAAAGCACTTCCGACCTAGCAAAGCACATTTGCAGTGTGCTATAAAACTACCCATGCTAGGTCAAGTTAATATCGCAGCACACCTTGATGAGGGCTATCATGTAAGCATTCGAAATCAATTAGAGAGGCGAAATGTGCTTACTATATTATATGAGGCTGTTGCATTGTTTGCCTTTAGTGTATTTGGTCAGCATTTCATTGGTCTTCGTTAATCATAGTGCTATACATTAATGTTCATATTTTAAAAAAAGAACTCTGAAACGCATGCTTTATGGTGCTGCTTGCAGACAGATTTATTATAGACCTGCTTCACCGAATTACTACATTAATTAGGCTTTTAATAGGCCTATCAGTATACATTATTCTATAACACTTGGTCATGGTAGTGATTCAGGCATTTGAGTCAGTGTCTGCCCCACCAATATTTATGCTCAGGAGCCGCTACTGGTAATTACAGTGTACCAGGGACAGGTTGGCAAAATGTTTCAGTTTTAAGTGTGGGCCACAAACATGTTCAATCCTGAACCTTTAACAGTGCTTCTTTACAGTAAACTTAAAACAGCAACACTACAATAAAATTCAATGGGCCTATTGAAAGTGTCTATTTATGTTTCGCTTGGTTCAGTGTTCAAGCGCTTATACTTGATTACACAACTGCTTACATTTTATCATTTTATGACTATCCCTTTGGCAAAAAGACAAAAATGCAATGCGATAAATTCACTTTACAACAATGATATTATTTTGGCTCTATCATAACATGAAATACATTGACATATAAAACTGTTGAACACCACTTGAGTTCATTGTAAATCCTCTGCTCTTGCTGAAGATGAAGCATCTGTGGCCACATCAGTCTGATTTACATCTCGTGGTTCCAGTATCAAGGTCGCCAAGTGATTTGTTGCACGGCAACCACATCCCCAAGTGTGTATCCACTCTGTACTTCTTTCAACAGCCAAGCTAGTGAAGGATTAGCCATTCCCGCCCCCGCCCCCCCCCCTCTCTCCCTGTCTCTGTCTCTTTCTCTCTCTGTCTCTCTCTCGATTGACGTGGCCGTGTTCACACAGGTTGGTAGTGGATTATGGGTGTAAAGCCAGCTGCCCCTGCTGCCTCTGCCTTGCCTCTGCCTCTGCCTCTTCCTGCTGTTGCATTGCTGGGTGGACGTCCATGCCAAGTGCACATCTCTCCCTCGCCTCCCATTAGACAAATCTGCTGTGATTGATCGCACCTCGGGGATAGGCGAGGGCTTTTACTGTAGTAGGGCCTGGATCAGATGAAATCTCCATTTGCCAATCATTCATCAGTCATCATTCCTATCACATCAACACACACACACTCACACACACACACACACACACACACACACACACACACACATATGCGCGCGCGCACACACACACACACATACACACAGACCTTTTCTTTCTTTCTATCTCTCTCTCTCCTTGTCTTTCTCTCTTTCTAGCACACACACACCCCTACACACACACACACACACACACACACATAGATCCTTTCTTTCCATCTCTCTCTCTTTCCTTGTCTTTCTCGCTCTCTCTGTCTCTCTCTCTCTCTCTTTCTCTCTCTCTCTCTCTCTCTTGCCAATCATTCATCAGTCATCAGTCCTATCACATCAACACACACACTCACACACACACACACACACACACACACACACACACACACACACACACACACACAGGTACTGTCTGATCAGCAGCACTACAGAAGCTCTGCATGATGTAACAGGTATGGGAGCAGGGACGAGCAAGTTTGTTTTTTCTTTTTCGCTCTCTCTCTCCCTTGCACCAGGATTTGACTTGTGTTTGGCAGCTCCTAGATTACTTGGCTTGGCTCTGTTTTGTGGAAAGTATGGCGTATAACCATGGAAAATCTGGAGAGCAAACAGGCAAAAAAAGTGTTTGCTGTCTTCAACACCTGGCCCTGTCTATTTTTATTTGGACATGGGACAATGATGACTACAACACACATGGCCTTTTCAGTCAAACTCATTACTATTAGTAGAAAACAGAGTCTTCAAAGTCATGGCAAAAAAATAGTAGCTTTAATAGTTGTGAAAGCAACACAAGTACAGCTTCTAAGTACCATTGCTAATGAAAACATCATCAGTAACTCCAGACACATTGCCATTCTGTGGCAAATTCATTTCAGCAATATTTTAACATCTGATAGCAGGAATCTTTCATTTCTGGAAACAGCAGAGATGCGTTAATGACTTGGCAATATCATTAATTGGCAACGCCGCTGAGAAACAGCCTTGTTATCTGTCTTGTTCCAAGATCCGTTACCGTTTGTTTTTACCCTTTGTTTAACTTTGTGGCTTCCCAGCACCAACACAATTATCCCAGAAAGGTCGCTATACGTGCTGTCATCACAAAAGTGCCATCATATTGTCAGTGACTGTGCATTGTTTCCTGAAAGCAGCACGCCCAAAGGGTACAATAAGACAGACAGCCATAGAACAGAGCATAGCATAGCCATTGTTGTGAGTGAACGGGCTGTTTGGCACGGCTACACCCGCTGGCCTGGGACAAGTCCTGCTTCAGGCCTTGGGTTTGGGGCTGATTGGGGCTCGTTTGCGCATCCAACCACACAGGCTTAACCTCTGCCAGGGGATGCTGGAGCTGCTTTTCTTTGTGTGTGTGTGTTTGTTTGTGTGTGTGTGTGTCTGTCTGTGTGTGTGTGTGTGTGTGTGTGTGTGTGTGTGTGTGTGTGTGTGTGTGTGTGTGCATGAAGTGCATAACAAAATGTTACTGGGACTGTGTATGTGTATGTGTGTGTTTGAGATAGATAGATAGAGAGAGAGAGAGAGAGAGAGAGAGAGAGAGAGAGAGAGAGAGAGAGAGAGAGAGAGAGAGAAGGAGAGAAAAGAGTTAATTTGTG
This sequence comes from Coilia nasus, assembly GCA_027475355.1. Lineage (NCBI taxonomy): Eukaryota > Metazoa > Chordata > Actinopteri > Clupeiformes > Engraulidae > Coilia > Coilia nasus. Next base: position 24,203,568 of record CM050209.1, on the reverse strand, counting down.
CGCCCACATATGTGTGTGCGTGTGTGTGTAATATTTGTGTGTGTGTGTGTGTGTGTGTAATATTTGTGCGTGTGTGTGTGTGTGTGCGTGCGTGTGTGTGCGTGTGCGTGTGTGTGTTTGTGTGTGCGTGTGTGTGTTTGTGTGTGTGTGTGTGTGTGTGTCAGTGAGACTGGGAAAGACAGTATGTGACTGGATTTTAGCCAGAAAGCTGGGATTTTAATCTAGCTCTATCCTTGCTGCTCACTTGGGTTTTTGCACGGTGCAGAGTGTGTTGGCATGCTGGCTGCACGTGTCACCTCATCAGCCAAGATGGCTTCGGGAAGGAACGACAGCATAAGCACAACCCTCCTAATTTCCTTTCCGCCTTTCCTCTCAACCAGTCCACATTTTTCATATTCTGTCTTCACTCTGTTCCCCAAACTCTCTCTCTCTCTCTCTCTCTCTCTCTCTCTCTCTCTCTCTCTCTCTGTCTCTCTGTCTCTCTTTTGTCCTACAGCCCTACCAGCCCTTTCTCGCCTACTCTTTGGTCTGTATTTAAAGACTGCTTTACTGCAAAACTATTGTAATTCACTGTATAGCTTCACCGATGAAAAAGCAGTCAGATTGTTCACCCTCTTTGTCACGTTTCAGAGCAGGCGTTAGCTGAGAGCCCCTGAACTAATGCATTCAGTGCACTTGCTCAGGGTTGTGCTGTGAAACAGGATAAGTGGCGTTTGTTCCGCCTGTCCAGTCCTGTCTGGATTTGCTTTAGCTTTAGAACATGCTGTCTCTTTTGGATCACCAGGACACGTTCCTGTCGTGGCCTGAAACGCGTCGCGGGCCCATTCCAAGATGCCTATTCAAGTCCAGTGAAGGAATCTGAGGATCACATTTGCATAGTTTTTAGATACTGACCAAGTCATAACAAGGAAATTGGCAGTCTGTCTGTTGTTATGTTTTTTCCAGCTCCTGTCAATCTCAGTCGTATTTCACTGGCCAGACCTTCCATGCTAGCATAACATTTGTTTCCCCTTTTTTCAACCATCAACCAACATTTTACTTTCACAGTATTACTCAGCGTGACTCTGAGCTTACAACATAGGGTGGAGGACACAAAATAGCACAAAATTACATTTGTGTTCATAAGTATTTGGAATGAGACTTGACAGCAAGACCAAGACACAAAGAAGCACTTGTGAAAAACATTAGTGTAAGTGTCCCATAATGTCATCTCTACTTTGAGAGTAAAATTGTCATTCAGTAAATAAATATGACTAAGACCTAGCTGATGCAGTTTATGGAGTAGAGGCCTTTTGAGGGGCTGTTTTTGTTTGGGGAAAGAGGCCTTTTGGCTTGTACATTTTGCTGCTCTGTTGAACAGGACAAAGTCAAGCTCCTGAGAGCTCTCAGTAGACCACCATCGCTATGTTCTGACAGCAGAATTACATACACGCCCACACATGCAAACGCTCACACATTCACAAAGACAATCATACACCTACGCAAACCCCTCTGGACACAATAGACCACATGAAGAAAGAAAAAGCCACAGCGTTGGGAATGTCCGGCAACATGGCAATTACATCATAGCAGCCGTGAGGAGAGATCGTTTTCCCATCCTTGTCACACCTCTGCTCACAGCAGTGGCATTTTCCATTCTCTAGGCATGAAGCCATCACGAGTGCGTTTGTGGAGAGAGCTTGTCCAGTTTGGCGAAGTGTTACAGTAGATCAGGAAATGATGGGAATACAAAACAGAGTTTCCAGTCACCAAATGTGAAATGGGAAGCCTCCATCCCATATATCCATGTTTTTCCTGCTGTGTTAGTTTGTTTAATGATTTTCATCATGCCGTATTTTAATGATTTAAATGTTTGGTCTCCTCATTTTGGTCTTACCTGCCCAGCGACTACAGGTGGAAATTTGCACATGTTGCTATAACCTGGCTCAAGACATCCTTTCTTGTCTTACGAGATTAATGTTTATTGTGCATTGTCCCTGTTTTAAATAAATAAACCCAATCAATCGATCCAATCAATCAATATGCTGTATATATGATATCCCTCAAATGAGCGCATCTTCTACATATACCCGTTACACTTTTGTCCTTGTGTGTGGATGCAAGTGGGGGAATGTATATTTGTGCGGAGGTGAGAAAGGGTGAGAGAGGCCTGTTTATGGAACAGAGAAACGCACAACTTTTTACGCCACGAGAGGTCAAGGGTGACATCTGGGCTGTTTGCTTGGAGGGATTGGGAAGGGGGCTTCTCAGAAAAGCATCCCATGGGGGGCGGTGGTTTTCACAAGCTGTCACCACGGTGCCCCCCCCCCCACCCCCGTTTCCGGAATCCCCCTCAGGAATGTGGGAGACCCGTTTAGATAACCAGGTTACTGCCCTCCCTGGAAGAGTGCCAAAGGGGGGAAAAGCGGAAGGATGGTCCTCAGAAATATCCAGGTCACTATCCTGCCCAGATTGTTGGACCTTTTTAAAATAACTTTCCTTTTCCTTGTTTTCATTTCCCATAACAAGAGGATTACAAGATTACTCAATTAAACAACATACTAGTTACTAGCAAGTCTCACATTGTTAGTCCACACAGCACAAACACGTCATTTCCCATAACAAGAGGATTACAAGATTACTGAAGCATTTTTCTACACTAAAATGGTTGAAAAAAGGCTTATTTCAATCAAACAACATACTAGTTACTAGTTACTACTGTAGCAAGTCTCGCATTGTTAGTCCACACAGCACGAACACAAAAACACACAGCTGAAGGCTTTCATTTTGGCTGTTCCCCCCCCCACCCCCCCCCACATATGACCATCTCATTTCCTTCTGTTCCAGCCAAGGACTGGTCTCACTGAGACTGTAAAACGCCCCCCTCCCTGCTTCTCCCCTCCCACCTCCCTTCATGCACTCAGATATGTTCCGTTGCTCTCAGCTCCTGTGTTTTCTGTTTGGGTTTCTGGTTCCAGTCTTTTGAGAATCTGTCATTAGGTCCAGACCGCAACGCTGCCTCATCATTCCGCTCCCAGATCAACATCACCCTCATCATCATTTGACATGGCTAAGCAGAACAGGCCGTCCCGACCCCTGGAACCCCCCCCCACCCCCCCCCTTACCGCGATGACTCTGACTCTGACTCCGACTCCGACTCCGACTCCGGTTAGGGGGTTATCAGGTATCCCCAGAGGTGGAAAAAAATCTCTAAAACTGGAAAAGTTAAGAACTGTCTGGGACAACACTGGGATGGGATCTTCTCAGTAAAGATTCACTATTTCCACATCAAAGACACACACACATACACACACACACACACACACACACACACACATACACACACACACATGCACACATCCTCCACAATACTAACCTTAGTTGCCATAGCAGTTGGTTAAAGCCAGATAGGTCACAGCGCTCCTGTCACATGCCACTTTGCTCTCTACGGGTTAAACTAAGTCAGACAGGGCCCTGACGTCTTCGTGTCAAGAACGCTGAGAAAAGTTTTAGCCTTTTTTCTGTTCTAAAGGACAGGGAGTTCACTGAGGAACACTGACTTGCCAAGGCACATCAACACTCTCTATCAATCACACTGAAGAGCACTAACATCGACACTCTCTAACAATCACACTAAAGCACATCGACACTCTAACAATCACACTAAAGCACATCGACACTCTCTATCAATCACACTGAAGAGCACTAACATCGACACTCTCTAACAATCACACTGAAGAGCACTAACATCGACACTCTCTAACAATCACACTAAAGCACATCGACACTCTCTATCAATCACACTAAAGCACATCGACACTCTCTATCAATCACACTGAAGAGCACTAACATCGACACTCTCTAACAATCACACTGAAGAGCACAAACTGTGCAAAAGCGGACGGTTTGAGAACCAGTACCAGCAGTGCACATAACCAGAGGCTCTCATTGTTTTCAGTCTATGTAAGTGTTTTGAATGTTTGTAATTTTCCCAATTCATGTTTTGAGAAATATTGAAATTAGCTGGCATTATAAGAGTCAACTTGGAAGAAGTCAGAGTCTTTGTTGTCATATTTACGGTAAAACAGGTGGTTGCCTTGCACAACAGAATTCTTCCTTTCTTTGTTCTTAACTGGCACAAAGTAAAAATAATAAAATCAGGAGACAAAAAGATTAAGGAATAAAAATTAGGAAAATCAAACAAACAGTTACAGACACATTCGCACACATGCACAACACACATTCACACACACACGCACACAACGACATATACACATTGTATATACCAAATGTTCTTATTTTTCTAGTATATACCAAGTTTGCTTATTTTGCTAAAAAGTATGGCAAATGTTAAATATGCAGTACATATAAACAACATACTGTATTATAGTCAGGAAACTCTGCTGAATAACCACAGTGAAATTCGAAGATCAAACAAATTATACGAGACATCCCTCCACCCCCAACCCTCAATGCTCAGACCAGACACACACAGGTGGTGCACAATATGGAGGCTGTGAAGCAGAAAAATTCTGCATGTCTAGCTGCAGGAACCATCTCTATAAACAAGGTATTGATGTGGTTGTAGAGAATGGGACTGGTTCTTCATGACTAAACATCCCACGTTTCATTTCTTGGCAGAACGTTTAATCATTACTTGTAACCTTTCCTAATTGGCCGCCCAAACACCCTAAAGACACAGTCTGCTGTCCTGATTACTGACACAACACGTGTGCACACACCACACACAAACAACACACACACACACACACACACACACACACACACACACACACACACACACACACACACACACACACACACACACTTAAACAGAGGAAGAGAGTGTTACAGAAGACTTTCCTTAAACAAGGTGGTGATGTGGTTGTAGAGAACATGATTGGCCCACTGGCTCTTGCTTACTTATTGAACTTTCCAAGTTTCCTGGCTGAACTTTGATTCATTACTTTTAACATTTCCTTTTGGGTGTGTAAACACCATGAAGACACTAGATCCTGTCTTGATTATTGAAACAACAAACACACACACACACACGCACGCACACACACACACACACACACACACACACACACACACACACACACACACACACACACACACACACACACACACACACACACACACACACACACACACACACACACACCTTGTGTGAGATAATTGATAAAAGAAGATCAGTCTTTGTAAACCTGTGTGTCTGGCCCATGCTTCTATTGTCTCTAGCCAAACAACCCCAACTGCTGGAGCACTGGTCCTGAACGTTCCAGTTAATGAACGGCTCACCTTAAAACACCCATCTTACATTTCTGGGCTCAAGGCTTTGGATGGGGAAGCAGAGAGAGATCTCCTCTCATCTCTTTTTTCTTCTTCTGCTTTTTTCTCCTGTGTTGCTCTCCTCTCATCCTTGTAGATGCCAAACTCTTCTGCTTTTTTCCTCCTCTCCTCTCTTCATTGTCTCATATCCTGCCCAAGGCCAAACTTCCCCAATTAACTTTCTCACTGTCACGTCATTCCTCTTTTCATCCGACCCTTCCCGCGTGCTGCACTGTTGTTTGTCTGTCATCGTTCCTGTCCCTCTCCTCCTCCTCGGGAGGATGCCAAGCATCCTGTCACAAGTCCTTGGCTTTACGAGGCTAAGGCGAGAGGGTTTTTAAACACACTGTAAACACACATTTACAACGAGGCCCCACAATCTGAGGACATGGTGCAATGAGTGTTGCTGATGACTGTACAATATTCACAGATGCAGATCTTTGCGGCTCAGAACTGATTAGGTGTAGTACACTGTGGTTTTATCACAGGGTCTGGCTTTAGTTAACCTGATGCTTCAGTTACGTAAGCCAGCCCAAGAAAATCAATTTAAAATGCAAATTCAAACCGACAGTTCTCCGCAAATATATACTGTATAAAAATGCAGTCTGGGTCTCTTTTTGTATTGCTTCCCCCAGCCTGCACATTTGGCATAACGAGAACAAGAGCCACTGCTTGCCAGAGCTTACACCAAACCAGGCCTGCTGATTGGCTCCTGGTGGCCGTAAAGTGGGATTCCTGTTGTCGATCAGCCAGTCACACCTTAGTAAGTTGGCACAGGCCTGACGTAAACACACAGCCTGCTTTCAGTCTGTGGGCAGCTGTGGACTAGTAGTTAAGGAGTTGGACTTGGGGTTGGAGAGTCGTAGGTTCAAATCCCGCCCTCTCCGTGGCTGAAATGTCCTTGTGCAAGGCATCTGACCCCACACTGCTCCAGGGACTGTAGCTGAACCCCTGTAAAATAACTGTAAGTCGCTCTGGATAAGAGCATCAACTAAGGGTAATGTAATAAACACAACAATGCCTGGAAATGCTTTTTTTACTTTCTACTGCAGCTCAACAGAGTTGTTCTGACCTAGGTTTCCTATTATTGACAGTGTACAGTGGGTGAGGTGTTTATCCAGGACTGTGTACTGTGTAGAAGACTTTGTATAGCCTGAGTTGATATGGGCACATATATTTATTGGCCTGTCTGTCCACGCAAGGTGTCTGACTGCCAGTCCAAATAGACATTTGCCTGTCAGGGATATCACCCCACAGTGGTTTCTGCTGTTTTTCACTTTTTCATTATGTTACACTTAGTGACATACAAAAGGAAGATACAGCAAGCTACACACACACACACACACATACATGCATGAGGCACCAGTAAAACGTTGGTTAGCAGAGGTCAGTTTTGTTAGGAAGGGAAGCAGTCTCGAAAAACAAGGGTCCACAAGCTTCTTAAAGGTCAAGAGGCTTCTGAAGACCGTTCTTTTCACCTAAATAAAACATCAGCAGAAACCAGTGTGCAGTGATTTCCCTAAGAGGCTCTATTTATACATTTGCTGTACATCGTCAGCACCTGGGCCACAAGGCTGTGCACAGGGTTTTGTTTTGGTTTTAAAGACATTTGCCTGTGTCTGTGTTGGATCAACTGTCTGCATTGGGTCACCTGCTTGCCTCCCCATTACCAATCTAAGGTAAGCTAACATTCATAAGCATTTTAATAAGTTTGTCATTTGCTTTGGGTTTGCCATGAACACTTGTAAACACATGCAAACAGTAAACAGTCTGCTGAGGCAGCTGTCAGCAAACAAACACACATAGACGTGTACTGTAGGTAAGGGTTACTATTCAGTCTGATGATTTGATTTTAAATGTTTACATATTCAACACATTTTTAAAAAGGGAATTCCACTTTTCCACTTTGTTCACTGAATTTGAATGCTCCACACTTTTAAACTCTCCGTCAAACATTTTTTCTGATGCGTTGAATGTTTCCAAATGTGTTGTTTCTATTTTGACTGTTTCTATCTTGCTAAAATATCAAATCTGGTTTGGTTTAAATGTAATTATTTGACTAAAAACAATGTATGCCTTGTTACTTTTAAAGTTAGCAACGGTTGCAATAAAAGGAACGGAAAGCAGAAAAAAAATACTCAAAATAAATTATTTCACAGGTCACTGCAAAATACACCACAAAGTTGATTTTATAAATATATTTTTTCATTCTCTGTCATTATTTTAAACACAAATACATTATTCATTTCATAACTTTCCGGTAAAATGTGTGTTTTTCCTTCAGACAAAGTGACTTTGTTGATCATGTAATTGGACTTGCTGAAGTTGTGGTTTTGTGACAGAGGTACAAGCCTTGAGAACAGTGGAATATGAAGTCCACATAGCTGTGAGGTACAAGCCTTGAGAACAGTGGAATATGAAGTCCACATAACTGTGAGGTACAAGCCTTGAGAACAGTGGAATATGAAGTCCACATAGCTGTGAGGTACAAGCCTTGAGAACAGTGGAATATGAAGTCCACATAACAGAGCCTGAGTGAGTGGGGTTACATAAGGACATTCATCCACCGCTTACATGCCCTGACCCCCCCACCCCCCCCCCCCCCACACACACACGCTCACACACAGACACACACATACAGAAGTATGTATGCACACACAGACATACACACACACACACACACACACACACACACACATACAGAAGTATGCATGCACACACATACACACACACACACACACACATATGCACATGCATATGTGCGCACACACACTGACAGCTTCACACATACACACTCAAATGCCCCCATTCCCACACCTTTAGCTGACCATGTATGTCCCTTTTAATGTTTTTAGTGGTGATGGAGCCATCTGTCACTGTCCATTAAAAGGTTTTATGGTAGACACACACACACACACACACACACACAAACACACCAGAACACAACAGCCAGTCACAGCATTCCTCACATTCTTGTTGGTATTTTTCCTCAGCTCACCTGTCCAGGGGAACTTACAATGGCCCCACTCCCTCACACATTAGACTACATCATTAACATCCAGTAACATAAAAAGACCAATCTGTCTGAAGTGGAATCATAGTTATGCAACATTGTATTGGAAATTGGATATTGTTATGATGGCTATGGTTTGCACAGCATACAGCTTCATTGCTATCCCTCCAGCGGACTGGTAACACTGGGATATCATGTTATTGTGTTGACAAGCACTCCTGTTATGCTAAGGATGGGCCACAGTATCCCTCTGTTGAACGGTGTTACGAATTTAGACGGATATTTTAGGTGCACCATCCGTCACTGGGGTCTTAGATCTGCGTTGGTGTCAAAAGATCACCGCCTGCCTGCTCGAAAGTGCAGTTGGTAGGATCTGATGGCACGCAAAAGGCTTTATTTAGAGACGCGGCTTTCACTCTGGAGAAACATAATGTGTACGCACCGCATTAGTTTACATAGATTTAGAAAATATATTATCCATGCCATCCGTTGAATAGTACGTAACATCCAAAGTGCTTTTACAAGTAAGAGTTTGCTTCTTTAGGACAATCGAATGTCGGATGTATATCAATAGCCTCTAGATGTAACGAGGAACAAAGGTGATGACTCAAAAGTGTTCATGTTCCGATTCATATTTCCCGCTACACCTCCTCTGTTTGGAATAATGCATTTGAGAGACACCAGAGACGAACGACTGGGCTGTGCTTAGCAGGAACTCCGGTGGATAGAGGAGAGACGGGGAAAAACTTTCACTAAACTTTTCCCCTCTCCAGTTCCTGACCAATGACTGATCAGGAGTTCGATGCTGGCCTCTCTGATTTGCTGGCCCGTCCTGTCTGCGCTTTGATTGACATTCGTGGGGCATTTTTTCTTCTTTACTTCAGTTCCAAGACTTCTCAGTGACGCTCGAGAGAAGGGGGACCATCACTTCTGCTCGTAGAATCAACGTTGAGCAGATCAGAAGAGCGAAAGAGAAGGGAGAGGACGAGCGCAAGAGAGAGGGCTGCCCCCGTCCACTAAACAACTGGAGGACTCCAGACTTCCCCAAAACTTATGGCTGCATGAGAAATCCCGTTCTTCTTCCCCCCCTCTCTCTTTCACCGGGATCTGTGGGCTACCAATTCTCTCCTGATCACAACTTGTCATAAAGTTTTTTTTCTTCCAGTTGCTTTAAAAAAATAATCGATCCACAATTTCTGTGGACGTCCCGCGACGGCCATGGATACCCACATAAGATGGAAAGTTAAACGGAGGTTAAGGGACGTGCAACTCACTCTAGCGATAATTTTACTTTTTGTCACATCGCAAGCCAGTTCAGGTAAGTGGCATCGCTAGGACCTGTTGATTTTTCCTGCAGTCTGCTCTTATTTTCACAAGTATATCTCGCTTCTCTGTGGGTTATACGTTTAACCTAGTGTGCTTGCTGTACAGTTGGATGCAGATTGTTGTTGCAGACAGGTCTAAGACGCCCCTTTAAAGTGGCACTGATTCCTATAGAATGACCATCTTGGTTTTTCATGGTAGCTAGACTGTGGTAACCTGCAAAGGATGGGGGCCTTACTGTCTTTTGGCATGCATCGTTGTTGTACTGATGTGCCTGCACATCAAACAGCAGCTTTCCCACAACACTGCAAGCTTAATTAGACAGGGCATCGTTAATTGGGTGCCCCTTGGCACCTTTCTACCAGACAAGAGCACTGTCGCTTTGGCTGGGGAAGTCACTGTATCTGACGAGCCTCTTACCCGAGCTGTGTTGAACAAGGGGGTCCTGCGCCCTCTATTGTACTGCTTGCCCCCGCAGTTCTCATTTTTAAACAACACCGCTGTGCGCTTTTTATCCAGACAGACCCTTCGTCCCCCCAATGACTCCATGCAAGTTAAAAGCCCTCTCTGAACTGTACTGTACATTTATTATTGGTTATTGTGTGAAGACGGTAGAGCAAGTCAGGTACATTTATTTGGAGTTATTAGTGCTATTACTGCTCAGTATCTACAGCAACTTGGAATTAGAAATACAACGGGCCAGATGCTCTGTTCCCACAATTGTTCTTCGTTACTTTGGAAACTACGCCCACGTTTAAAACAAAATCCATTTAATTCAGAATAGCTGTTTTAGTGACTCGTAATTGGTGGCTTGGGGCAAGTTTATAAGAAAGTTGACGTTTGGAAAGGGCAAACGTTTTGAAGTGGTTATATGTTTAACCAAATTTCTTTGAAACATCACTTGGCTTGAGGTGTAAGCTTGAGCGCCTTTAGAATTTTTAATGAAGAACATCAGTCGCGCGGGCTGAGAGGCGAGGCGCTCTGAGGGAAGGGCGTGGCTGCAGCTCGTGCAGGGTGGAGTCGCCGCGTGTCATCTCTGTAGATCAGAGATGCGCGCAGACGAGGTTGACCCTAACTGTGCGAAAGGATTAAAGGAGTGCCTTCAGAATTTCTTAAATTGTTTTAACATACCATGACACTGATTCACAGATATTAAAGCTCTAGGCAAGAATGGTGAAGTCAAGGAATTGTAGATGTTGTAGAGAAGAAGAAAAAAAAAACATGCCCTCAGGCACACCACCTGCAACGAGTGTTCAGGGTGCGGCTGGAATGAGTGTTTAAGTGTTTGCCATGGGCATGATCAGCAACTTTCTCTAAATCTCGAAGTGTGCTATAGAGTTCACTTAATGTAAAAGTTATTAGGATGGAATTTCTTGGCAGCATACTGTCCAGTGATGGAACCGCTGTATGTGAGCCAGGGCTGGTTTGCTTCTGTCCTTGTTTAAGTGTGCAGACAATCATTTATGTTTGGAAAAAATGATGTAATTGATACTGGTGCCTTGTGGTATGCACTGACTTTGTGTGTAATGGTATGTGTGTGTGAGTGTGTATGAGAGAGGGGGGTGGGGGATTGGCACACTGGTTGGCCTGGTAGGTGGCCTGTTTGTGACTGCTGAAGTGTCCGGAAGACACATGTTTAACAGAGCAGTCATTCTGTGCAGCAAACACAGGGGGGGACAAGAGCTGGATTCAACCACTCAGGCTGAAATGTTCAAAAATCCTGCACAATCACTGGTGTGCTGCCAAGGGGAGTCCTGTTTGCGGTGCTTGGAGCTTGAAAACCCAGTGCTTTCACCATGTGCCTAAGAGTGTATTTGAGTACCATCTTAAAACATCTTAAAGACTGAACTCAGATCCGGCCTAATCAGTCTTTATTTCTGGCATGAGTGAATTTGTCAAAACTGATGTCTAAGAGCTTCTTCCTCTTTGCATCAAAAAAAATGACATCATGACAGCTTAGCCTTGCAGTGAATTTGAGATGCATCCTCTCAGTTTCGATTCCACTCTTCCGTTTTATGGCGTCGTCTACTGTATGAGAACTCTGTGGTGATGATGCAGGAGATGCAGAGGCGTGGCCTGTCAGCATGTCACCATTTGATTGGCGTTCCCTCCATACCGCCCAGATATGATGATGTGGAGTAGGTGGGGGTATGGGTGGGGGGGGGGTCGGAAAAGGGTTATGGGATACCGGAGGTTGGACTTCTTTTCCGTGCTCATCGTTAAAAAAGGCTGGCAGGAGAAATACATATGGTGAGCTGGACACTTACCATATGTCCCTGGTCAAGTGAAGACACTTTATGAGAACTACATGAACATATGCTAGTAACTACTCTGACATGCACCAGTAATGTCCAGCGGTGCTTAACTAATTACCCATAAGGAGTCCATTGGAAAAATTGGCCAAAGGTGTTTTGCACAACTGGTAGGTGGGTGTTTTGTGTTACCGTGAAGTGCAGAGGTCTGGTCAGTGAGAGTCAGAGCTCCCGAGGAACAAGTAGACGAACCATGTGTGATTAACATAATAACGCTGCCCTGTCTAATTAAGCCATAAAAAGTCTGGAATGCGTGTGTGTGTGTGTGTGTGTGTGTGTGTGTGTGTGCGCGAGCGTGTGCGAGTGTGTGTGTGTGTGTGTGTGTGTATGTGTGTCAATGAGTCATCCCAGGGGCCTCTAACAGCAGTGGCCCCCGCAGAGAGCAGGCCTCCAGCCCAGTTGTATGACATCATCGATGCTTGCAGCTAAGTCTTCGGAGAGAGAGGCATCATGGGGAGAGAATGCAAAAATCCACCACAGGATCAGAGCGAGCACTTGCTCATCAGGAACACGCCGACCCACCAGGTTCCAAGCACGGCCTCGGCCCGGACCCAGGGCTGTCAGACTGTTTGGTTAGGAGAGCGAGGGGGAATGGAGACTAATAGTTTCCTTTTTCATGACGTCATTCACGTCCTGGGATTTCTCAGCGCAGACGGTTCTCTCTAAAGACCAGTTTCCTGGATTTAGGTACCGTGTGTTTTGCTCCTGAGCTAAGCATCTCCATTTTGTTTTTTTCACAATTATTAGTCGACAGGGCTTGTAGTTTTTAGCAAATGGCAGATGTCAGACTAGGTCACAATTAGCAATTTGTGTCGTATGAAGGAAAAAAAAGGCAGAATTGCATGCTGGGAGAGTGCAACCGCTGACAATCCGAGGGCGCCTTGTGTTGCTTTTTTCCTTTTGATGTGGTTAGCAGTTTATAGTCCCTGCTGCTCCGCACCACTCTTTTTTACTGAGAGACGAACAAGGCAGAGACTGGCTCCAGCCTTTAAAAGCCACTCGCTCAATCTGCAGCCAGCCAGCCAGCCACCCTCCCCAAAACTTCCCAAGCCAGGAGCCCTCCCAGTCAGGCAGGCAGTCGGGTTCACACCATTAAAAAGACATCACTTTTAGAAGCAGTTGCGCAAAAGAAGCAGTAATGAACCTTACAAGAGTATGCTTGTACAACATTTTCAAAACAAAAAAATGTGTGAGTCACAGGCAGACTTATTTCATTGTTGTAACAACTATAATAAGTTGAAGGGAATTCAATAGAAACAGATATGAATACATATATTAAGCTAAAAAAATAGACTGTGTATGTGTGTGTGTGTGTGTTTGTGTGTGTGAGAGAGAGAGAGACAGATAGACAGACAGACAGAGAAAGTGAGAGAGACAGAGTGTAAAAGTCACCCTGGAGTCAGAAGTTTTATGTGGTTCTGTAATGACAGGAGACCTACAGGAGTAGGGTCACGGGTTCAAAGGTCATGCGGTCAAATGGTTGGGGTTGTGACCTTGCAGGGATAAACGGCCCTGAGGTGTACAGTTTTGCTCCGCAGGGAATGGAACGTCTGGACAGCCCGTCTCTGAGTCCTTGGAGTCACATTGCACACGTATGTGTGTGTGTG
>CM050209.1:24137500-24185000 GCA_027475355.1 Coilia nasus | reverse complement strand
GTAAGGCACGGTCTAACAGAGCCGCTACAGGGGGTGAGGGTGGCGGTGGAGGTAGGGGTGGCGGTGGCTTGGGGTGGTTGTGGGGGTGGAGGGGGGCGGCACTCCACATCTGGAAGCGATCGCCCTCACAGCTAAGTACAGCGGGCATCCTGTGAGTAAACGATAGGCTTACAGTGGGTGAGAAAAAAAAAAGCCGCAGCCTGTTTCGACTTTATATCCCTTCGCACTCTCACGTGTGTTTGTGTAGTTCAACCGCTTCTCACATGCCACATCGGTCACCTCTGCCTTAGTCTTTTCCTCCCTGTAACCCCCCACGCACCTAGCCTGGTAAACCTGCCCCTCGTACATTTCATTTTGTATAGAGGGTCTGGGCCGGAATGTCTTGAGGGTCATTTAGCAAGTCGCAGAAAGTACGATCCAATCAGCGAACAGAGTGTGTGTTCGTTAGCTGTGACGTTGACCTTGTGTGCTACATTTGAATTGTGGTGCGTAGGTAGGCTAATTGCATACGTGACGACCAGGCGTTAGCGATTGGGTAAAGGCAGAGGCACTTTTTTCAAACTTCAGCACCTGCTTCACAGTTGTGACTTTCTTTGGTAGTCTTTACCTCGTGACATGCACCAAGCACCCACATACACACACGCACACATGCACCAGACACACTCCCAAAAAGGGAGGCTAACGTGTCTAGGTCAAATAAGCTCATTGTGTGTTTTGCTGTGTTGTTTTTGCTCATCTGATGTAGTGTGGTGTTTACGAGGTATCAGCATTCCCACTGGTTCCAGTCTGGCTAGCGTCCTGCCCTGTCACCCTATAGTGAAGACACACAAACACACACACTGGTACGCACCCACCTCACACACACACACACACACACACAAACACACACACACACACACACACACACACACACACACACACACACACACACACACACACACAGCGGTTCACAGACACACTAACACAGAGAAGCAAACGAACATACACATGTGGGCAGAAGCATAGACGGGCAGACACAACACGCAACTAAGCAAGACTGACTCATGCTTTCCGACCTCAGTCTCAACAGCCCCCCCCCATTCCGCAAAACCTTTTCCACTCAAGCTTCCCCTTACTTCTCAGATCCCCAGACCCCCCCTCTCCCCACCCCCTCCCCCAAACCTCCACCCCTTCCCCAAACCGCAGGGCCCAATGAAGGGGGGGAAAGCTGGTAGCAGGGGCAGAAGCCAATGCAAGCATTTTTTCTGGCTCCTCTCTCTCTCTCTCTCTCTCTCTCACTCTCTCTCGTTCTCTCTCTCTCTTTCCCTTTCTTTCTCGCTACTAAAACCACAGTCAGCATCAGCTGCTATTTTTTACTTTATTACATGATTAAATGCGTGCAGAGGGAAAGAGAGTAAGTCAGGAAAAAAGGAGAGAGAAACACTTAGACACAGGGAAAGAAGCAGAGAGACAGAAAAAGTAAGGAGAGAGAGAGAGAGAGAGAGAGCGAGCGAGACAGAGACTCAGGCTGAGACAGAGTGGGCCTGTTGTGGTGCTGAGTCAGCAAAGCCTCAATAAGTGTGGCTAGTTACAGGGAGAGAGAGAGAAAGAGAGGGAGAGAGAGGGAGAGAGAGAGAGAGAGAGAGAGAGAGAGAGAGAGAGAGAGAGAGAGGGAGAGAGAGACAGAGAGAAAAAAAGAGTAGCAGTGTCAGTAGAACCAGAGCCTTTTGGACCACACAGCCACTGAGCCTTTGAGCCAACTACACCACAAAAAAAAACCTAGAAAGATCCAATCCGGCATGCTTTAGGTAGCTGGAGCAGCACCAGGCACCAGGCTTTGACGTCAACCTCCAGCATTAGCATAGGTGTGTAGGCACTCAGAATGGGCTGCCTCTGACAGCTGAGGACCAGCCAGCACTGCTTCAGGCCTCTAGCTGCCTCTAAGAAAGAGAAAAAACCCTACAGGGCAGCAGAGGGCACAGGGCACTGAACAAGAGCAGAGCAATGAAAAATGTTTCTAGAAATCCCAAGGAAGAGATTGTGTAAAGACGAAATGAGAGAGAGGGGGAGAGAAGTGAGAGAGAGGGAGAGGGAGAGAAGTGAGTGAGGGAGCGAGAGATAAGTAGGTGGACAGAGGTGACTGCCCCGGGGTTGCGTGCCTGAGGGTAGGTCAGCCCCCTGACTTAACTTAGTGTGAAGTCGGGGTGTGTGTAATTACTGTCCTCGCTGCCCAGGGTAAAATGAATGTGCGTGTGTGTGTGTGTGTGTGTGTGTGTGTGTGCACTAGTGTGTGTGTTAACTTACCAGGCTTCAACCCAACATTGACGTTAGTTTACCCAGAGGTTTGTGTCCTTTCACTGTGGGACCTGATTGAGGCCGCCTGATTGGTCGACTGGGCTTCTGTAATAACATTGCAATGTGCTGACAGAAGCCTGTCATTCACCTGCCATTAGGGAGCAGCCCCCGCCCCCGGCTGTGGCCTGGCCACTCACTGGCCAGTAATTATGGCTTTGGCTCGATGATTGACGACTCAAAAAGCCCTTTTCGGCAAACCGCTACTCTCGCTCACTCCCTCTAGCTCACTCTCTGTTTTCTTTTGCCCCTCCTCCCTCCCTCTCTTTCAGTGTTTCCACTCAGCAGTCTTTTTTTTTTCATTTCAAACCTCCAACAACCTCCCTCCCCCTCCCTTCCTCTCTTCTCTGATTGCTCTTTTTCATCTCCCCCGTCTCTCTCACCCTTTCAGTTTGCTGCATTTCCCACTGTTTCATTCTTTTTTTCCTGCTTTATCACTCTATCTTGTGCTTTCTCTCTCGCTCTTTCCCTCTCTTTCTCTCTCAGCCTGTCTCCCTTGTTTTCTGACGGGCTGTTATTAGGTCCTTCTCGGGTGGCCCTGTGGGAGAGCTCCAATTGGTGGGCTTGGAGGGTCGTCTTGGCGACGCGTCTTGTCCGCCACAAACTTTACCCGCCAGATAAACTGGAACAGGAAGTGGTTACCATGGTGACGTGACAAGAAGGTTCCAAAGAAACGTTAGAGACACAGGATGAGCGGGATGATCTACAACCATTGTGTTTATTGTGGATATGTGTGTGTGTGTGTGTGTGCGTGTGTGTGTATGTATGTGTGTATAGTGAGGTATGAGGTGTGTTTCATCTTAAAGCATGACATGTGATGCTGTTTCAGTAAAATACGTTTTTATTACCCTTGAGGCTTGTAGGGCTTTCTCCATGTGTGCGAATGATTTACTGGGCTAACATCCCCCTTTGAAGAGGGAGACACAACTTGGAGAAAAAATGCCTTTGATGAAGGATATGTTTCAGAGTCCCTTAACCTGTGTGTCTGTCTGGGTTTGTGTCCAGGCTCTGACCTTTTGTCTTTGGTCTCTTTGACATTCATCTCTCGATATGAATCTTCCTGAATCTTTTACAACCCAAGAGAGCTCCAACAGTTATCTTCCATAATCAGCATATCAACCGGAATCAACCGGTGACCAGGTTCTCTCTGTGTCTTGTGTCTGTTTCTCTCTCTCCTCTGTTTCTCTCTCTCCCTCTGTCTCTCTCTCTCTCTCTCTCTCTCTCCATCTCTGTCTCTTTCCTCTCTGTCTGTCTCTCTCTCTCCATTCTCTCTCTCTCTCTCCTCCATGTGTGGGTATCTGTGTAAGACATGCATCCAGACCACCAGTGGACGTTGTACATGAGCGTCAAGCATATGGTGTGCCCAGTCGAGCTGTCTGCTTCAGTGACCTCAGCTCTGCCTAATGAGAAGTCTGGCGCTGGTGCTGAGAGATGTGTCTTTTAAAAAGGCTGCTGGGTTGTATGTGTTCACATGTGGCTTGCGAGGCTGTGATCATGGCTGCCTCACAGGCCTGGCGTGGGGAGAGAGCCAACATGTGTTTCACATAGGCCTCAGACAGCCATGGCATGGGGCAAGACTTGATGTGGCATCAGGAATGCAGTCCTGAACTCACACTCAACCACACACATACACACGCACACAATCTCTTTCTCACTCACTCTCTCTCTCTCTCTCTCTCTCTCTCCCTCTCTCTCACACAAACACACAACATCACTATGTACCTGGGGAAGAGGTATGCTTTCTCTGAACTTTCCATTTTGTAATCCATCATTAATCCCCCTTTCATGCTGCCATCCATTATTCTTTTAACTATAACTTTGTAAATCATTTCCTTTCGAAACCCTTTTCCACTGTATTGTCCTATTGTTATGCATTTCCACGCACTTTGGTTGATTAGCGCCACACAGTGTACATAAGCTCGTGGCATGGTGCACTGCATGAATGTTTAGCGTTTCCCTTACAATTTCCAGGACTGTGAAGGACAACTCTAAGCCCCATTGCCCTGTGTGTATTGTCTGTGATGTTACAGGTGTGTCTTTATTTCAATCATTTTGTTTGTTGTTTATTTGAAATGTTACCGTACCCTGGAAACTTAGCTAATTGTACGTGTTATGCTAGCGGAGTTTGGCTAAGCTAGCTAGCTAGGTCATACCGAATGTAATGAGCCAAACCATATGTTGCCTTAAATGTTAATCTAGCGCTTTTTTTTTAATCTTGTGTATCTAAGATGTATACTGTGTTAGTTGTACTGAATGTACAATGTATAGCCCTGTTTGCTGTAACCCTGGGGAAGAGGACTGTGAAGGACAACTCTAAGCCCCATTGCCCTGTGTGTATTGTCTGTGATGTTACAGAATGCTCCAGTAAAACGTGGATCAGATCACCTGAGTCGGCGTCCGTCCTTGTTCTCCTGCCCATTGTACATATAATTAATCACAACAACGCAGAGTCGTACGACCGGTTACACAAACACATGCAAAATCTGAGTAAATTGCATTTGCTTGGTAGCAAAGGTTGCCAATATCCCACCACGTATTCAGGCCTTGTAAGTATAGCTGCGTTGTTAGTATTAGCATCGAAATTAGCAAGTAGCACAGGTAAGGCAGCTAGTATCACGGCTAACAAACAGTAGCTAATCACTGTTGCACAGTTAGTTGATGAACAGTCATAGCATGGTTAGCATCGTTATCAGACTGCTAACGGGCACACGAGTACCGCGATTTCTTTTTCATGCGCTAATTATCCAAAATAAACCCACTGAAGACGAACGAATTGAGCGCACAACCTAAGAGATACAAACTACGGATGCATAGTATGCCTTTACGGCATACAATACGGAGAGAAGCAGATGGGTAGGCTCCGTAGCGATGCCAGAATTCGCCCGGGCAGAACAGGGATACCGGGAAGTCGACTGAAGCTCGGAGAAAATATTTAGAGTAGCTGCTGGCGGTTTGAAGTAGTTGGGGAATGTTGGTGTTGGCTACCGAGCAGCGATCAGAGTAAGGCATCCTTAGGAGCAACACTGGAAAACAGGCGAGCAAGCAGAGGTGACAGGTGAGCGGTGAATAAGTTACCGGAAAAGGTTAACGAGAAGGGCGTGACAAATTTCGTCGCTCCTCCTGAACTTCCGTTTTTTTAGGAAACGCCATTTCAAATTCAGTGCCAAAAAACTATGTATACAATTAATTCACTTGTATCGCCATAACACTGCACAATTTAGAATTTCTTAATGCAGAATTGAATTCCCCATACCCAGAAACATACATTTAGACACCGAAATCATTAAAAATGGATCATCCAATCACATTCAGGGAAAACGAACACACAGAAAGGCGGCCATCTTGGAAAATGGCAGCCATATTGGGTTTTTTTTTGCGTGGCTGACGGGCTTTTTGGAAAAAACTGAAGAACAGTGTAGAACAGAAATTGTGCCAAATTTGATGCTTGTATCACAAAGTGAACGATTCTTCAGCTAATCTGCTGCACTATTTCATTAAAAAATTAAATTGGCCCAATCAGCATGAAAAGTATAAACATTTCTCTCTTTGGTGTCAGCCCAATGCTAATGTACCAGTCATCTTTGCAGGTTTTATCCAGGTAATCTTCATGTTGTGTTTTAGAGGGACGGTCCGTCCACTCTTTCAGCAGATTGACGTGGTAAGTCTGCTTGGTGCGGCACCGCCCTGGTGTGGCAATCTCATAGGTGACATCACCCACCCTACGAAGCACCTCGAACGGCCCTTGCCACTTCGCCAGCAGACTGCTTTCTGAAGATGGTAACAGCAGCAGCACCTTCTGTCCGGACTTGAAGGTGCGACTACGTGCAGTCCGGTCGTACCACGTCTTCTGCCTTACTTGTGCCTGGGCCAGGTGTTCATGGGCCATGGAGCTCAGGTGGTCCAGCTTCTCCCGCATCCTCAGGACATAGCTCGCGATGTTCGTTGGCTGGTGAGGAGCGTCCCCCTCCCAGCTCTCACGGAGAATGTCAAGCGGGCCCCTCACCTCCCGGCCGTACAGCAGCTCGAAGGGGGAAAACCCGGTGGATGCCTGCGGGACCTCTCTGTAGGAGAACAGCAGATAAGGGAGCCACTGGTCCCAGTCAGGCCCAGACTCAGACACAAACTTCCGCAGCATTGACTTCAAGGTTTGGTTGAAGCGCTCCACCAAGCCGTCAGTCTGCGGGTGATAGGGTGTGGTTTTGATACCCCGGATGCCCAACAGTGAGTACACCTGCTTCAAGGTCTTGCTAATGAAGTTAGTGCCCTGATCTGTCAGGATTTCTTTGGGGATCCCCACACGGGAAAACAACTGTACTAAACAATTGGCTACTTGCCTAGCCTTAACATTTCTCAGTGGGAATGCCTCAGGGTAACGTGTTGCGTAATCACAAATTACCAAGATGTAGCGGTGACCTGCCCTGCTTCTTTCAAGGGGTCCTACTACATCCATGGCAATGCGGTGAAAGGGAACATCAACTATAGGGAGACTGATGAGGGGAGCCTTCATGCCTCTAATGGATCTTGAGGAGAGCTGGCATTCTGGACAAGACTTACAGTACTCTACTATGTCTCTGTGAAAGCCTGGCCAGTAAAATCTGGTAAGTATCCTGCCCTCTGTCTTTTCCTTGCCTAGATGACCGGCCCAAGGAACAGTATGACCCAGACATAAAATTTTGCTCCTGAGAGCCTGAGGAACGACCAGCTGCTCTCTATCAGCACACCCTCTACATTATATAGCTTCCCTTCCCTCACAAAAAAACACACATCACCCTCTGCCATAGCCTCCCTGGCCTCATCAAGGGTCTTAGCAGAGGACCAGCAAGAGCTAAGGGAAGAGTCTTCCTGTTGGGACTTACCAAAGTCAGCTAACGAGACCTCATCGCCCTCTAGTGGCGGACAGGACAGGCTCTCAGACAAAATGGTACCAGCTACCTTAGCCCTGCGTCTCTCTGACCTTGACTTCTTTAACTTACTGCCATCAGTGGAAAAAGGCAACTCAGACCAATAATCAGTATCCAGTGCATCTCTGGCCTGTGCCCTGGTAACTACACAACCCAAGACTGTGTTATTACACTGTAGTAATTCGGTAAGTATAGGGACATCCTGGCCTAGAATTACTGGGTATGGGCATTTCTCCAGCAGTCCTACAGTAAATGCATACATCTGGCCGTTAATTTCGATGGGGACTTCTGCGGTCAAATGTTCAAATTCATCACCATGGATGCAACGCACCCTCACTTTACCCGCAGACTGAAAACTGGGCTTTAAACAAGACTTTAGCACAAAAGACTGACTACTCCCAGAGTCCACTAAAGCTTGCAGTGTCTTACCACCTATTTTTACAGGCACAGTAACATCAGCTGGGGTATATGGCACACACTCACTAGGGGCAGGCCAGTAACACAGATGGGAGTTAGTTACCCTACTCACAGGGCAGTTAGGCCTAATGTGACCACGCTGACAACAACCATGACAGACAGGACCTTGAGATGTACTACCTGGGGTGGGACTACTACTGGGGGCACTAGGGCTGTTGGAGGGCTTAAACACACGACCACTACCACCCACAGACTTACCGGCAGACGTCCTCGCTGGCTCGTGCTGGGCTGTTTGGTGTGGTCTTCTCCCATAGCTCTGGGGACCCATCTGGTAGCTGCTCCTGGATTGCCTGGCCGCCACAAATGTCTCGACCAGGTCCGCTGCTTCTGCCGACGTGCGTGGTGTGCGCTCTCTCACCCACACCTGCAGCTCGTGGCTAAGCATGTTCAGGAACTGCTCCAGTACAATGAGGTCACAGATATCCTCCTTGGTCCGCCTCCCCGGGTCTAGCCACTTCTCAGCAAGGTCTTTAAGTCTTGCGTGGAGCTCTTTCGCCGTCTCGCCCTCCAAGATAGTATCAGATCGGAAGCGCTGGCGATAGGTCTCCTCGCTGATTTCAAATTTCCGAAGAATGGCTTGTTTCACCCTGTCATAATCCTGGCTGTCTTCGACGTTCATGGCCACGTATGCTGCTCTGGCCTTTCCTTTTAGCAAGGGCACGAGGTACAATGCCCAAGCTTCGCGAGGCCACTGGCTAGCTACTGCAAGCCGCTCAAAAGTGGTTAAATAATGTTCAATGTCTTCGTCTTCGTTGTACGGAGACATTTTTGGGGGTTTCCATCCCTGCTGGAGAGCAAGAGGTGTGGTCTGGCCGAAGCGGGATGAGTCAAGAGAGCTCTGTCCTCTGGGCGCTGGAACTTGGCCTGGACGTGGCTGTGGAGTTGGTACATGTATATCCAGAGGGGGCATGCCAAGGAGTGGGTCCAGGGCTGAAGAGGGGCGGGAGTAGAGCGGGTCGACTTCCTGCTGATTGGTGAGTGGTTGTCGCACCGTCTGCATTGCCTCCTGCTCACCCCTAACCCAGGTCTGTAGCTGCTGGAACTGGTGCTCCATTGCTTTCCACCTCTGGTCCTGTCTCTGAGCTTCTACGTCCATCCGCTCCTGCTGTCGTCGCTGAGCCTCCATCATCGCCATTACGTACCTCTCCAATCGGTCAGTCTTCTCCTCCACCACCGGAGTGGGAGGCCTAGACGTGACTGCCGAGGATTTCGGCCTTGCCCCTAGCTCCCTTCCTTGTTCGTCAGCAAGGGGCGCCATACCTCTGCCTCGGGTCTCCATATTACTCAGTGAGTGTTGCTCCTGGACACTGGTTCCCTTGTTCGCTGCCACCAAATGTTGAAGGTAGCGTGTCGTGAGCAGTCTAAGCTAAGATGGTCACTCAAGAAGAGGCAAGAGATGGATGAAAGATGGCCATTTATTTTTCCCAATTAGGTTATAAAATTAGATAAAGCAAAATAATTAAACAAAAATAAAGAGAAAATAAACACTTTTCAAATGTAAAGAAAAACTGACAAGATTGTCAAAACGATAACTAAACAGTAACTAAATAATAATTGTAAGCACTTATAATTTCTCCAATGAACTGGAATCAAATACAGAGCATAGAGGACTTACGTCTGATCATGAGCTGAGCTCCTGAAAGACTGAATGGGGCAACTTAAATAGAAACTAGAACACCCCCTCTAGTTGGCACAAACCATTACGTGAAAGATGACAGGGGAGTCCCAGGTAAAAACAGCAAATTTGCTAATACAGCCACAAAATCACATACAAACTCAAACAAAAATCAGGGAAAAATATTTAAACCCAAATCGATTATATATTACAATGCCAACAGTCCAAACACTGCGTAAAAAATAAATAACAAGATTGACGAACTACTTCCGGTTGCCCCGGAAGCCGTAGCGTCATTTTAAACCCGCTTGTCGCGGCAAACGCTCTTTTACAGACATGAAACAAAGACGAGACAACAAAGCAGTAAGACAAACTGAGAAATTAATAATGTTTTAAACGCTAAATAAACCCAACATTTAAACAGACAAGACATTGTGTTGTGCAATTTTTCAGCAAGTGAAAATGTATGGGAATGATATTATAAAACTGTAGCGGAGTGAAATTTTTGTTCCTTGTGGTACCGATTACCGTAGTGCTGGATGTTAAATATGTAGGCCTACTTAGCAGCAACTATGGCAACTATTGTGCAATGTGAGGATGTGGTAAAGACTGTAACAAAAACGGACAGAGTCTTTATATGTTGGCAGCGCCTAGCTGCAGTGACGGTAGCAGAGCGCCCGTCACAGGCTTGAAACAGCAGTTGCCAATCTCCACTCATGTTGGCTGGGTGTTGCATGCAAATGTGCTCCTTTTTGCATTCCAAAACAGTTTCCTTGGCTTTGGCAGGGTCATTATAGGCTGTAATGTAATGTAATGTAATGTCTGGTCGTTAGCACCCAAAGCTCTTTCTGCGCTCTGCTCTCCTTCCTGATCCTATTTTTATTAAACTTTTATTTAGCCAGGAAAGGTCACACTATCGAGCTGGACCAGGCCAGGACCATTTCCGGGCTAGTTGATACTAATGGCCCTATGCCACTAGCCTCTACCAATGGTTCCAGACTGTTGGGATACTGTGCCTTCACGATTACTCTTACATCCACCCCATCTGCAAAACCATCACAGTCGTACCGCCCAATTTAAACAGAGTGGGAGGTTCAAAGGAATACAGATGGACACTAAAAATGTCTCTCAAAATGTGCTGTTTCTTTAATGTGAAGTATATCCCACTGAGTTCGCAATTTGTTTCTGTGATGCCGCGACTCAGCGTCACGCCATCACATGGCTAACACAGAAGCCCTGGCCCTTGTCTAAATGTTGAAATGTTTGTTGAGAAATGAGTACGGTTGCCCATAATATTACATCGGACTGCAATGCCATGAATCATGTCACTATCTACGCCTGCATATAATTTCCTCCCTCTAACAGAGTAATACCTTTGTCACGAAGTTTGGCGAGTGCATGCATTGTAACAAGGTGTTCACCTTGCACCCATTGCAACAAGGTGTTCGCATGCATCATTTACCAACAAACTCGGGTCTCAGACATGATTCTAGTTCACATGGGTTAGCTTTATTCTGTTTAACATCACAAAACATTATTTAGCATCATAGCAACAAAGTTAAAAATGTGCTTGTTCCACCGGCAGCATTTTAGGAAGTGAAAGGGAGCGCGCTAGCCTGGGCGTGCCCATACTGCCTGTGACGCTGCATTTGCATTTCGCGAGCAAGTCAGTCTGGTCAAGCTGCCTGTCTACACCATTTCTGCTCACGCCTCGGAATGTGTGCCAATAAAAATTGACCATTTCAAAAAAGCAACGACACGGTAGTTTAACGACCGGAAATCTATCTCATTCAATGTCAACATGGCGAACTTGGAGCAACGGAAAGATTTCAATGCAGCTGTAGCTGCTGTTTTGGACGAATTCAAAGGGAAGTTCTCTCTGAAAATAGAGCAAAGGGCAGCCCTTGAAGCATTTGTTAAGGGAAAGGACGTTTTCGCAATGCTACCAACCGGCTTCAGTAAAAGTTTAATTTATCAGTTAGCCTCGCTGGTAGCCAAGTCGATGGGGCTTTGCTCGATCCCTGTTGTTGTGGTCATTCGCACTGATCCGTTTTTCAAATATCAATATTGAATGACCAAAAACACCAGCCACTCTCATGTTCACCTCACAAGTCCGACAAAAATCATTTAACGCCATTTCTATATGACTACAGGCTACTACTACTTTTAGTTTGGGTCAAGCAGTTTCCTTCGCTGCGTATACGACAGAGGGGTGTGATTGGTTTAAGCTTTGTCCAGTAGCAAACAGAGGCATTTGAAAGAGGCGGGTTAAGCCCACCTTCTGAGAAATGGGTTCCCAACAAAGCTTGGCCAGACCAATGCTCACAGAGCATTGACAAGTTGCGATACCCAGGCTAGAGAGCGCACCCTCAGTGCCTGCTTCTTATGCTGCTCTGCCTTGTGTCAGGCGCGCGTTCGCGTTCACCGAGAGGTGCGCGTCCCACTGAATGGTAGCGCCTAAATTGTATTACATTACATTACACTTAGCTGACGCTCTTATCCAGAGCGACTTACAGATATTTACAGGGTTTCAGTTACAGTCCCTGGAGCAGTGTGGGGTTAGATGCCTTGCTCAAGGGCATCTCAACCATGGGTAGGGCAGGATTCGAACCAGCAACCTTCCGATTGCAAGACCAACTCCCTAACCACTAGGCCGCAGCTGCCCCTGCAGTGGGTGCAATTGTTGTTTGAATTTATGCTCAATGTATGTAGTATTATCTCCGGTGTCAGGGAAATCTATGTGTATATTAATAGTATGGTGCATTTGTGTACTTTTTGCAAACAATGTTTCCACCCCGTCTCACCTGTGTAAGTGGTATGGTCCACTGGAGGCGCGGGAGTAGCTCTCTGTAAAAGGGGTGCTGTTTTCAGTGTTGGTTAAGCCATTGATGCGTAAGGACCTGGTGTATGGTAGGCTTCAAGCTCAGTGTATGAGAAACGTATTGGTTTGCTATAGGTGTTTTGAGCTAGCTATTATTTTGATTTACTTTAGTTATTAGCATTTATTTGCATTTTGCATTTCTCGTGTCATTTCATCGTGTTATTGTTTATTTTCTATTTTTGTAAATACTTTCACTGTAAATATTGCACTTGGGTGCCAACGGTGGTTGAAAAATAAATCACCCTCTTAACCGAGTTCCTGCCTCAAGTCATCTACCTCAAAAAGAAAATGGGTGGAGAGTCATGTTTTGAAACTGTAGAGGAGTAGGCTAAAATGTTTGATGATAGCGCTGCTGTTTAGTGTTGGCAAAATGTATTCAGAGCGTATCCATCAATATATCTCCTTATATATACTTTAAATATCCAGAAATATGTGACTACAAATATCCCCAAAAAAAGCCTTTTCGCCCTGTGCATCTTCACTCTACGCTGGATTTCAAGAAGAACCAAAATCAGTCGACATCACGAATAGTCTAACTTCTATCCAGCTACCTTTCCTTGGCCCCGGCACGCCATGTTGGCCTGATGGTCTGAACACCACTGTTGAGACTAAGCCTCTCTTCTGCTACAGAGTCCTAGTCATAATGGTGGCAAGGAAACAGTTTCAGACAATAGAAAATTGTTGACATAAAACATGGACACAGATAACACACTTACACAGACACAACGGCTAGAAAGAGTTAAAATGTGACAGTGACATGGTTCCAAAGGCAATGACACTCTTCAGTGCACACCTTATTAATGACACCTTTAAAAACCTCTAAGGAAGGCAAAGAATCCATACTAAGTTGTAAGTTTTCTTCATACATTATCAATATGCACTTTAAATTAAAGCTTTTGATCTAGCCATCTGCCAAGATATTTATAGGAGGTAACCCTCTCCAAGTAGTACATAATTTTATAAAGATTGGTTGTGAAAGCAATACCTATAGATACTGTTAGTTACTGCTGTATTTGACACACTTGACCACAGGATTCTAACCATTCGGGTAAGGCAAAGCTGTGTACATACTGTACTACTCTTAAATGTCCTACACAGAGGCTGGTCTTTGGGACAGCAGAGTAACTGGACAGTGATATGTGACTAGACAGTGTTTGGCTTCCATAAAGGGGGTTAAGTGAGATAAGGTGAGGGGCTCACCTGACATGTTGGTGGACAGCAACAGGTACATGTCACAGGTGAGATCTGCTGTTACTGTCAAAATAAGCGCCATCCAAATGGTGAATACCTGAATGAGAAGAAAATTGGGCAAGAGGGAAAAAAAGAGAGAGAGAGAGAGAGAGAGACAGAAAAAAAAGTAAGAGATACATGGAAGGAGATGAGGAAGAAAGGGAGGAGGGTGTGAATGGGAGAGGGGATGAGAGATGAAATGAGGGATGTAAAAAGGCAAAAGAGGACAGATGTGAACAGGTGAATGAACACAAGGAGCAGAGAACAGTGGGATGGAATGAGAAGTCAGAAGAGGTAATATCCAGGGAGATAGGTGAAGGTTGCAGAAATAAGAATGAGGGGATAGAGGGAAAGGGAGAAAGTTGAGGAGAATAAAATAGTGAAAGGATTGGAAAATGTAGAAAATGAGGAGAAGAGAAAGAGTGAAGAGACAGAGAAAGACACAAATATGTGTCATTGCTGTGGGCTAAACTCGAATATAAAAAAAGACATAATGCAAATATCAGGACTTTATTATCTAGTAGTACAAATTTACACTAGTGCATTACTGTTTCTAGAGTGGAGCAAGATGGAAACACTGGATGGACATGAGAAAAAATAAATACATTTAAGAGTGTGTGGTGTGTGTGTGCACCTGGCCTGCAGAAACCAACAGAAATAGCAGTAGAATCTAAGTGGACAAGGAGGTCACTTGGGCAAAAAAAAGACAGAGACAGAGCGAAGAGAGCAAGGAGGTACTGGGAGCAGGAAACGCACTGGGAATGTGGATGACAAAATGTGACAAAATGTGTATGTATGTGTGTGTGTGTGTGTGTGTGTGTTAAAGAGATAGAAAAAGAACCCTTTGTCTTACATACACAGCATGTGCACACATACACACAGTCAGACACACAAACACACACACACACACAGGCACACTTTAAAGATGTTATAACTTAAGAAACAGAGCTTTTTGAGAGCACTAGTGTCTAGAGTCTCGCTCACTGCAACTCCTCTCACACTGTCTTGTACTCCTTTTTTCTATGCAGTGTGGAGAATTAGTATAAGTAGAGGCTCCACATGCATTTTATACCTCTGCATCAAGTTTGTTGAAGTGGAGTATTTTTCACTTAAGCTCACCATAACATGACATGATCTGTTATCATAAAACTGGATATACACTGCATGTGTGTGTTAGTATATATTATGCATTATTAGTATATATACTAAAATATTTTTTACCAATTTCATGAAAACCTTTTTTTCATTTCCATTTGATCTTGCTTGTAAAATCAATCCATAAAAGCAAAATCACCAGATGCACGCTTTTTATTTATCTGAAAAACTGCCAGTGTTCTAGATCAGACGTGGATCTGTTCAGAAGTTAACTCTTATGCTGGGTGTTCTCTTGTGCCATTGGCATTTTTAATCCAAATCTGCACTGAGATTTCCTTTGGTGCTGCAGGCAGGACAGTCAACATTCCCAAATGGTAAAGGACACATTTATAGGACTCCAGAAGCACTCCTCCCTCCAGTGATCCTGTCATTAAAACACAATAATCTCAGTTTTCTTATTTCTCCTATAAAATATCCAAGGGCAAATCCAGAACACTATTTTTGTTGCACTTTCAGTAACTCTAACAGACCTTACAGAGGAAAACGGTGGTAACAGACCTTACAGAGGTAAAACGTACACTCACTGACTATTAGGAAAAACAACTTCCAAGCACCCTTAATTTTATACTTTCCTTTTACTTGTGTACATGCTCGTTGCGCGTACAAGATTTATTGCAAACGGTGTGATTGAACAGATGGACCTTACTTGGTTCATTGCTCATGATGTGACAATAAAAAGGATTGAGTGTGTACTAACATGCAGTCTCTGCAGTCTTGTAGAACTTTCTGGCCTTGTGCTGGGCTAATGACATACTGTGGACAGCTTTACAGAGAACATGCTGACAGCCACTTTGTCTGTGGGCGTCACACAAATCCCTGTCACTAGTGAAATAGGAGAAATATTTCCAATGTGTATTTTTCCAGATTTTAAATATTTTTAGAAGCTAAATGAGCTGATGCTTGTCTTAAGGCATAGGTGCCCAACCAGTCGTTCGCGGTCTACCAGTCGATCGCGAGAAATGTTGGGGAGAGAGATGTTTTTTTTTTTTTTAATTATTATTGTTGTCACCGAATACTTTGGCAATGCAACATATGATGCCATGTGAATAAAGCGCATTTACATTTAAATTGAATTTGAGAGAGACAAAGAGACGTAGAGAACTGGGCGCGAGCACCGAGTTTATACACTTACAGTATGCTTTCGGTGGCTACCCCTCCCCCAATGTCATGAACAAATGATACATTAGTCAAGAATTCCATCGCAGGCTACCTCCAGTCAACTACTATAGACATGCACGACTGGATGAGTCCTGTTCAGTCCAGTGTGTGTGTAATTGTAATTCAATTGTAAAATTAAACTAAGCAAGATGTCAGTATTACTAGCAAGAAGACACGTGGGTCATAGCTGCCCCAAATAAAGATAGGACAGCGGATTTCCTTTATAATATGCCCGCCGTGACACTAGTTACCAAGACAGTCACAACACAATGAATATTATTTTCATTGGATCTTAAGTCATTTCACATAGGATTTACTGTCTATGTATTATGACTTCTACTAGGGTCAAATTCATAGGGTCAAATTCATTCATATCATGGGCTATCTGACAGCTAGCACCTCCTTAAGAAAGGCGCACTTTTGACCGGGCGCGTAAACCTTTAGCTAGTAATAATCTGTTGAATATACAGATTATAATCTGTTGAACAGGGGGGTTGTAGTATTTTTGATTGCAACTTAATTTACAACTTAGTTCTGTAGACGTCCTTGAATTTACTTTGTTGTTGGCCATGTGTATAGCTCACATTTTAACAGTGTCTTTCTGCTGGGTTGCATTTTACTGTCGTCACAGAGTTTATGCTTACTGTGCCAGGCAAACACGTCTTCTGGAAAGCCGTAAAGCTATACTAACGCCTGATTCATATGGATTCATGTTCGAAGCAGCACACTCTGGTTGTTTCAAGGCGTATGTTATGCATGGGTTGTGCTATGCTATGTTGCTAACTGGAAACATGTAGTACTGCAGCAATTTATATGTTTTCTTATTTGGGGGCGGGGGGAGTACCGCGGAGTACTCAGTAGTTGGATCTTGTGCAAGCCAAAATGAGTAACTTTGCTTCTGAAAAGTTGAACTTATAAGGCACTTCCTATTATTTCCTATGTAATGTTTATAGTTATCTAAAAAGCCATTGGATTATTATAGAAAATACAGCTAAATAGGACACAGGCATGTCTTAATAACACTAATAAATCAACCTCAGCATTTTCTAACTGTACTTGTACACAACAATGACATTCAACTGAAAGTGAAAGAATGCTCGGCAGACGCTGTGGAAACTGGAATTGTCAGCAAGACTTAAAGAATATTGTGAATGTTTGGATAAAAAAAATCAGTAGTCTCGAGGACTTGAGCAAATGTTGTGTTTTTCCGGGTGGAGTTCATTTAACTGTTTCTACAGTTCTAGCTCAGTGTCAACAGCAGCCAAGTTGGGCATTAGGTCCTCGTATTCCTCCTATTTCTACCTATAAAGTGTCGGACAAGGGCGAGAGTTTGTCTGGCAGCAAATACTGGGGCTTAAGCGATAGGCAGACGCGATCTGTCACTTCTGTAATCAGATGGTCAACAAACGGGAGGAAAAATTTTTAGTCGCCAGTACTCGTCTGGAGTTGCTGCTGGTGTGTTGGAACGTTTATTCTGCAGTGCGACGATTTGGGGTATCATAGGATGCACATCCAATTTATTTGCCAAAGCGCAACCCTGCTCCCACAGTGTTGAAAAGGCCGACTTTAATTGGAGCAGCGTTATCAGCGCG
Organism: Coilia nasus; assembly: GCA_027475355.1. Classification (NCBI taxonomy): domain Eukaryota; kingdom Metazoa; phylum Chordata; class Actinopteri; order Clupeiformes; family Engraulidae; genus Coilia; species Coilia nasus. Next base: position 24,167,660 of record CM050209.1, on the reverse strand, counting down.
CGTGTGGCAGCGCTGTGCAAGTTCACTATTTTTTCAGTAGTGTTTATTGTTCATGTGTAGTTTACTTATCACGTATGTTCATCTGCAAGTTCCAGTTAGTCGTTGTGTTGTATATAGATTGACCCTTCATAGAAAAATGCAGCATAGCTTTCAGTTCAGGAACTGAAGAGTCAGTTAGCATCAAGACAGGCAGTTTTTACTAGGCCCAACAACAAGAATAAGGCTGTGACCATAGCATCTTATCGTGTCAGTCATGTTCTCGCAAAATGCAAGAAATGTTTCAAGGATGGTGAGGTTGTGAAAGAAGCATTTTTAGAGGCCGCAGATGCCCTTTTTGCTGACTTCAAAAATAAAAATGAGATTATGTCTGCTATTCAGGACCTGCAGTTATTCAGAAACACTGTCACACGGCGATGCAAAGCAATGGCGGGGGATATTGAACAGCAGCTAAGAAATGATATTGACACGTCAGTGTTTTTTTCTTTAAAATTCAACGAATCTACTGATGTTGTGGATGTGTTTTTATTAGGATGGTTTTTGAGGACATGAGTGCAAAGGAAGAGCTGCTGACCATTTTGTCTCTAAAAGGGCACACACGAGACGCAGATATTTCTCACATTTTCATGGAGTTTGTCAATAAAAGCCAGTTGCCCCTCTTCAAACTTGTCTCCATCACAACTGATGGGGCTCCAGCAATGGTTGGACGTACAGCTGGGTTCTTTGCATTGTGCAAGCAGTCTGAATCTTTCCCAGATTTTCTAAGTTACCATTGCATAATTCATCAGCAGGGGCTGTGTGGGAAGATTTTACACATGAAAGACGTAATGGATGTTGCTACGAAAATTGCCAGGAGTCTACAAAGGTGGTTGTTCCGTGCACAGCTGGAGGCGACAGGTGCAGAACACACAGATCTGCTGCTGCACACAGACGTGAGGTGGTTGAGCAGAGGCAAGTTTCTTGAACGTTTTTTGAACTTTTGCCAGAAATAAGAACATTTTTGACACTCTCAAACCATGCTGAATATGCACAGCTAGAAGACAGCCAGTGGCTTATGGATTTAGCTTTTCTCAGCGATTTGACTAACAAACTCAATGACTTGAATCTAGAGCTGCAGGGTAAGAAAAAACACACCGTGAACATGATCAGTTCTGTAGACACGTTTAAAAGCAAGTTACACCTTCTATCAAGCAGATTGCACCAGCGTGATCTGCCGAACTTCCCGCACATGAAGGCAGAACTTCAGCGTCAGGGCAGAGACTGTGTGCTGAGTGCTCGTTATGAGCAACAGGTGCAGAGCATCTTGTCAGAATTTGAGAGGCGGTTTACTGACTTTGCATCCATTCAGCCTGTTGCCAGCTATCTCTGTTTTCCATTTGGTGACAGTATTGATGTGGATTGTATTACGTCCAAAGTAGTATCACTCTTCAACCTGGATGGCTGTGCTGTTAAGAATGAGATTCTCTCATTGCAAAATGACATTGAGATCAAATCCAGAGCAACACCTGGCATGAATGGCAAATTCTGGAATCTCCTGCTGGAAGAAAAGTACCACAACCTCAGACAATGTGCACTGAATTTGACTGCCCTATTTGGATCAACATACTTGTGTAAGTCTGCCTTTTCAGACATGAAAATCATCAAGTCTAAGTACAAGTCCACAATCACTGATGACCACCCTGCGGCCTGCTTAAGACTGGCACTTAGCTGTTACTGCCACAGCTGTTACTGTGACTATGAGAAACTAGCTGCATCCTCCCAGTGCCAGAAGTCCCACTAGGGTAGATAAACATCACTCAATGGTTTTAGTCATGCTGCCTGGCCTGTTTGTTTTCTTCCTCTATTCATTATGTCTGCACTCTCTCTCTCTCTCTTTCTCTCTCTCCCCCTCTTTGTGTGTGTGCGCATGCCTGTGCATGTGTGTGCTGGCCTGCTTGTTTCTTCTCTTTGTTTGATAATGTTTCCTTCATGGTGTGTGTGTGTGCGCGTGCACATAAAATGTCTGCAGTTCCTTGGAATTATAAAAGCATGAGCCAATACGGATGTCTTTCTATGAATGTTTGTCAATTTGTATACAATATAATTGTTTGTCAATTTGTATACAGTATTTTATATCACACACTGAGAAAAGCTTACATTACTGATCTAATGAACCTTGCTTGCTTGCACACATAAAAAAGATGCCAACTGAGTGTGCACAGCCTGTATAAACTGTGGTTGAATTGTATGTGCATAACTGAAGTATACTTGAAGATGAGTGTGTGTGTGTGCAAATAAATATGTTTATAACTTTAGCATTTAGCATTTTAGCATTTAGAATTTAGCATTGTATTATTTAGGATTTTAGGTTGTTGTTGTTCTGTTATGTACATATTTTATATAGGTGCACAATAAATTTTGCCATTCGGAATCGGAAATTATGGCCATTGTTTTGACTTGGTAGATCTCGGCATACCATCAACTTCAAAAGTAGATCTTGGTTAAAAAAAGGTTGGGCACCACTGTCTTAAGGCATCGACTAAGAAAAGTCTGAATGGGATTTCCATGTGGTTCAGTGAAAACCAGATAACTCACAGCACACACAGACACACACTCTGCTGTTTAATGCTAAGTGTGTTTCTCTCTCTCTCTCTGCCTCTGAGAGAGAGAGAAAGAAAGAAAGAGAGAGAGAAAGAAAGGGGTCTGCTAGAGAAAGCGTTATACACAGAAAAACAATCAAGTTTGTCTGTCTACTTTTTCTTTTCTGCAGAACTCTTGTCTACACTTCTTGGTGCCACATAAATCCATGAGATTTACTGTTCCTACAACTGACTGACCGGACACAGCTTAACAAAGAATAGTATCAGAAAAAATTGAATCAGAAAATCTGCCCCTCAAAATCCCCCAAAAACCCTTAAAATATCACCCTCACATAAAATACATACATACACTTTATAAGGTTTACTCAACAGCCTTTATCTGTTTGTTTTTTATTTTGCACAGCAAAATTAATGTAGCCTGATTATTTGGTGCTGAGTCTTACATTAAATATACAGCTTTATAAAATATACATGACCTAGGTGCACTTATAGATGATTATTACTGAAATAGGCCTGTAGCTGCAAGCAGCAATGAGGGGCAAAGTAGATGCTCGTTGTGATATGAAAAAGATTTTTTGTTTGTACGATCCCAATAAGGTCTCTGGTGTGTTTACCATGAATTTCGGCTGGCTGTGACGTGTGAACTCTTTTTCTCTATTAATGTCTAATTATGATGTGCTTCTCTGTAGTCCTTTGGTTATGTGTGTTTGACTGTGTAAAACTACCCCCCAGGATAGTTAACCTAACTTAATTGGCATGCAAATATTATTTCTGGGCTGGTCTGCTCAGGGTTTCTCACATGCCCCTCTTTCACCTCACCTCTGACCTTTCTTGTGTTAGCCGTTCGCTCCCATCACTCTAAAAACAGATTGGTTAAAAAAACGACTAATATCAATGGTTAAGCAGATATTGGTTAATTAAACGAATACATTGGTAATTATTAAACCAATACATTAGTTATTCTTTAACCAAAATCATTAGTTAAGCAATTACTGGTTAATTTAACTAAAATGTTTGTAAAGACAACCAACATATAGGTTATTTATTAACCAATCTCATTAGTTGGAGTTGGAGCTTTTGCTCAACAACCAATTTAATTGGTCAACTGTCACTTTAAGAGAATTAAATAACTAAGCCTATAGGGAGGGAAAGTAATCTCATCGCCCCCTGCTGGTTGCGTTCCCCACCTCTATCGAAATTAATGGGATTTTTTCTTCAAACAATTACATTTCGGCTCACACTCCAAAGTTAAGATAGTGGCTTTCATATGATATGCATGCTGGGCAGTTCTATCGATTCAGGTGGTCATACTTTCTTTTTTTCACTAATCTGAATTGTTTTTAATGTTAATTAAAAAGCTGATAAAGGACTACACTGAATGATAGGTGCGTGTATGACATCACCGCAAAATCTGGCGCCTGCCCAAATCTAACAGTTAGCTGCCGGCGAGAGAAGTAAGTGAAATCCAATGATTGTGTACATGAAACTCATCTGATTATAAGAATCCACAACCGTAGCTTTATGGAATCTTTATGAAATGTGAAAACTGGCATTCATTTGTTTCTCCGTGGTTGCAATCAGTTACGAATTACAGCATGGTGAACTTGTGTTTACTGACGTAACGGGAGTGACTCAAAGTTGTAGTCCGTTTATGACAAGTTAGGCACAATTTAGATTTTTTAAAATAGGACGAAATTTCACACAATACTTTCACAGTAAGTAGATAATCCCCATATATAGCCTGAAAAATATGTCTGGTGCACAAGTTCCGTGTCATACCTTTGTGGGATTTTTTTAAAAATCGGTCTATGGGATTTTTAATAGGTTCGCTCTGGGGATAGGAACGCCACCGCTAGGATCGCTGTGTTCCACTTTCCCTCCCTATTATTGTGTAGCTGCACAGCTGTGTTGCTTTAACCGAGAGATATGGGTTGTGCATCAATGAACCATATTCAGGGTCTTAAAAAGTTGGAAATATTAGTAGTCTAATAGGCTATATTTAGTTAGGTCTTAAATTTTGTGTGGACCATGCCACCAGCTGGAATTGTGTCAGTTGTTTGAAGTGGACATTTCTTTAGTCATAAAAGCCTATGGAAGTTGGATCTACAGACTTTCAAGAGTTTTGACTTCATATAGGTAAGGATTTCCTCCCTTGCATAATGGTGATTGGACATGGACACATGCTTTTTTTTAATCTGAGATGACATCATTACGTCATCTACTTTTGCCGCCATAAGTTGCTTACGTGAGCTAGATGCTATGGCAACCAACGGCTAGAACCATATCTCAGATTGGAAGAGGACGGAGCAGATCATCTTTTATGAGCGGAGCACGGACCACGGATTTTTATGGACGAATTTGTCATAAATGCATTGACGGAATGGGGAATGGAGAGCCTCGTGTCAACATTTCAAGGTGTGTAACGTCTTTATCGATATTATATTATTTACCAACTCCAACTGTAATGGACAGGAGCCCTGTAGCAAAGTTAGGTTAGCTTAAAAGAAAAAATGCTAATGGCTCAATGGCACAACTAGTCTACAGTGCAGCGAACTATTAGATTCGTCTTCGGTTATCGGATATTGATAACTCTGTAGCTGCTAGTGTTAACTGTTCACATACCCTCGTTTTTTAAATAATGCTTAATTCGATGGATTCGTTGTTGTGAGGTAAGCTAATTTCCAATATTGTTGAGATGTAACAGAGGTGGCGATAATTTGTGCACAATTTTCTTGTGTGTCTCAAAAAAAGGCTTCGATTACTCGCTCTGGGTGCTGAAATTGTCACTCGCGTGATCATTTCCAAATTAGTTTTGAGTTTAGATTTGACTTGGTGGCATGCATGCATATGACCTTGGCGTGAAGCTAGTGTGTTCGCCATTTTGTCTTTGATAAGCCGACTCCGCGCGCAGATGAGAAAATGGGCGTTCGTGTGTAAGATCACACTTGTTAGGTAAATCGCATTTCCCCTCATAATGTTTATCATTCTAAATCAAACACGTTTTCATCATCTGCTATGGCTGTAGAGAACACGATAAGACAATTAAAGTACATAAACTTTGCTGAGGTTTTCGTCTTTCTTGGTTTTAACATAGTGTTTCTCAATCTATGGGCCGCGGACCGGTACCGGTCCGCCAGAAGATTACCGTCGGGCCGCCAGCCAACCTACTTTGCACTATAATTTTATAATTTATCACTTTAACTACTGTCACTGCCAATCAAATTATGTGGAAGAGCGATTCTGTCTGGCTGGCCCTGCTTTCAGCGCTTTTGTTACTGTCAGCCACGGACCGCCCACCCCAACATAACTTTTCTCAACATTCGAATCTAGAATGTTCAGTTTTCCCGCTGCGAATTTGCCCTCACTCATTCAGTCCCAGGTCCATTCATTCGCGCATACACATTTTACAGGAGCGACATGGCATGTTCAAAGCAAGCTAGTCTCGACTCTTTCTTCGGAAAGCGTCCATCTAATAGTGAGAATTCACAACACGAGCCAGAGGCTAAAAAATATCGCCCATTCACTCGCAACTACGACCCTTCGTACATCAAATTAGGCTTCATTTCCAGTGATAGTTCCCCCCGAAACCAATCTGTGTCATCTGCCAAATCATGCTAAGCAATGAGGCTATGAAGAAACTAAACATTCCCATCTTAAGGATAAATCAGAGGATTTTTTCCTCGTGATGAATTGACCACCCAAACTAAAGTGTTGAAAAGTAATCTGACCGAGAATGAAAAGCGAACGAAGGCATCGTACATGATTTCACACCACATTTCCAAATGCCAGGCACCTTTCACAATTGGAGAGAAGCTAATTATGCCTTCCATAGTTAGTGCATGCAATGAGGTGTTGGGTTCAGCTGCCGCCAAGGGGGTAGGAATATATCCGGAAGTTGAAGCACCCATGGGGAAATCTCAACCCGGAAAATGACCAATAGCATGTAGCATTCCGTTGACTTCCATTCATTTTAGCGTCACTTTGAAATCAAACAACTTTACATGAGAAGCCATCCGTACCTTGATATTGGCATTGTTGTAAACCGGAGAGGGCACAGCAAAACATATTTGCTTCGATCAGAAATCGTTCATGTTATTGTCTTGTAAGAAACGTTTATCTGAAATTATGCTAAAAATGACGCCATAAATCATGCGACGGCTAGTGAGTTTCTGTCGCACAGGAGAAAATTTACCGTAGTGGTTGGATAACAAGCTGTAGCCACAGTCATGCTCGTTTACTTTTCTTTTCATGTTGGGGAAACATTTACATCACTATTTCCCGAAAAATAAGCGTAGAACTTGGTATTTGTTTGTAAGCAGAATCGCTATCTTTATGGATTTTACTATTCGATGCAAGTGAATTGAGAAAGACTGGTAAGCTAAGCTACACACTATAGCTTGTAGTTTACATGCTAACTAGCTAGCTCCCTTGACATGCTGGCTTGCAAGACTGCCTGGAACCAAAGTTAGTTGACGAAGAATCAAGTCCCCACATACAATATTAGCCCCCCATTCCACTAAGTGATTGCAGCTATAACGGTAGAAGAATACTTATTAAGAAAATTATCGTACGCTGTATGATTTGTGATTGAGCATCTACCACTCAATTTATAGTATTTGGGTTCGCTGGCCGACGTGACCGTACGTCACCCCACACTTGCGCAGTTGCATTGTGACCAATTAAAAATCCCAAAATCGTGCTTCAACGGCTCCCATTGAAAACGACGCCATCCCTCAGTCCATTCTCTTCTACTGTCTATGGCTGCCGCAGCCAAAGTAAAAAATATCCCTCTGTCGGCACAGTCTGTCGCCGAATTGATGACATGGCGGCAGACATCGAAATGCAAGTTATAGAGAGGGCAAAAGCATCTGACTGGTTTGCTATTCAGTTGGATGAGACAACAGATATTGCTAACCTGGCTATGCTTCTGGTGTACATCAGATATGCTCATGAGGGCCGGTTTCATGAGGATTTATTGTTCTGTAAAACACTGCCAGGGACCACAACCGCTGGGGATATATTCCGTGTGCTTGATGGGTATATCTCTGGGCATGGGTTGACGTGGGAGCGTTGCGTCGGTGTTTGCACAGATGGGGCAGCAGCTATGACCGGTAGACACAACGGAGTTGTTGCTCGGGTTAAAGCCTTTTCACCATCAGTCCAAGCAACGCACTGTGTTATTCATCGAGAGGTGCTTACTTCTAAACGTCTGTCCACAGAGCTTCATGAAGTGTTAAATCAAGTAGTCAAGATAGTGAACTTCATTAAGGCCAATCCGACAAATTCTCGTCTATTTGCGGCTCTGTGTGACGAGATGGGTGCAGACCATGTTCATCTGCTTTTGCACTCTGAGGTTCGTTGGCTGTCACGGGGTAAAGTAGTGTCCAGAGTGTATGAGTTGAGGCATGAGGTTGAGGCATTCTTGACGCATAAACAGTCCAATCTTGCTAATCACCTGCAGGATCAGTCCTGGATTATAAAGGTAGCTTATCTTTCTGACATCTTGGACCAGTTTAACATGTTAAATCTGTCGATTCAAGGCCAATCCTGTGACATTTTTCAAGCCAACGATAAAATCATGGCTTTCAAAAAGAAGCTTTCTGTCTGGACCAACAGGGTTAACAGAGGTGTGTTTGACATGTTCGGCTGTCTGTCGTCTCTGGCTGATGAAGGTGTGGATTTGGGACAGGTGCCGGTAGTGATCGCACAACACCTTACTGAAACACTGCGTCATTTTGATTTGTACTTCCCCTCAAAATCCTACTCGCCTACCCGCTCTCGTGCGATGCTGGTCTGCAGTCGAGATTCAGTCGACTTGGTTTGTCTGAATTCTGGCTGTCATGCTGCAATGAGTATCCCCAGCTGAGTGAGATGGCAGTAAAAACACTGATGCCTTTCCATTCTACATACCTCTGTGAGACATTTCGTAAGTCCGTTATTGAGACAGTGTTTGAAGTTTAAAGGTGTTCTAAAAAATAAATAAATAAATAAAAGACAAAAAGTGAAAAAAAAAAAAATCTTGGCTTCATAGTAATAGTAATGATACTGATAGTAGTAGTAATAGTAATACTAATAATAATAATAATACTCAATTTATCAGGCCTAGATTTTTGTATACCTATATAATTTGGCAATAATTTCAAAACCCACGGTCTTTAATAATAGCCAAGTTTAGGCATAAGCAACAACAACCAGTAATAACTAGTTATTATTCTACTACTAATCAGAATCATAATCGTATCTATCTATCTATCTATCTATCTATCTATCTATCTATCTATCTATCTATCTATCTATCTATCTATCTATGCAAACATGTGGCAGGCGACGGGGTCGGAGTGGGGTGCGGGGGTCGTATTCAGTGAGCACGCAGCGGTGTAGATCTATGCAGGGCCTTGCAACACTAAGGCCTAACATCACTGGGCCCCAGCGCAAAGAAGTTTGAGAAACCCTGCCCTATGTCATTTGCTTGTCAGGTGGCTTGAATTGAGTGCGTGAAATGGTGAATAGCTCACGTTGGCATTGTATTTCGATTCAAGGAAACTACATGACATGAAACGGCATTGAGATAGTTAGCACACTTTTGTTCAAATTGTCAAGCCAGCACATCAAGTCTGAAATCTTCTGCCTGTTCCTTTCATAGTTCAAGAGATCTTAATCTGTCAGCGGCAAGATGTTGCCTCTCATTGCCTGTCATTCAGCTAATTCAGAAGTCTTTGCTAAACAATCATTTGTGGTAGGAAGCAGCACAGGTGCACATGTGCTCTCACACACTCTCTCTCTCTCTCTCTCTCCAAGAGAGGAACTGAAATGAAAAATCAATAACATGTTATTCGGAAAATTGTAAACAAATTAAATTAAAAGTAGAATTAATACATAAAATATAGGCCGCTCACCTGATTTCCAATACAGAAATTAGCACTAAGCTGGCGGATGGTATATACTTAAAATGTGCAATATTGAGTGGGGGGGGGGGTATATGTCCCCAAATGGTGGCGTATCACTGAGGATAAACATTAATAAACACTGAGGCTAGCGAGAGAAAACACACAAAATCTAGATTTGTTATTTTAATTAATATTTCAGTCAGGGACAATGCAGTTTCACCACTCAATTTTGGTTCTTGGGACACCTTTTTTGTCTTAAGTTAGTCAGTGTCATGGTTTTTAACAAAAACTAAAACTGTCATTGGAAACATTTAGTTAACAGCATAGCTGTCCTAATACAGAAAAAAACAGGCTAAAACTAAATGTTAACCTGCATGTTGCAGGTTAAATGAATAGCGAATTTACACCACATGCTTGTTGGTAATACACATTTAAACTGTTATCCATCGCATTTGATTTTGCTGGGACGTTGGGGAGACGACAGACCAAGAGCTATTGAGACAGACGAGAGCAACAGACACGCCATGACCATGATTCTGCCTGAAATGCAAGCATGCCATCTTCAGCACAAATGGATTGAGGCAGCATGCCTCAAATCCTGTACACTGAGTGAACTGATGGTCATCAAAGCCAATTAAATTCATGGTCAGAGAACAGTGAGTGGAGAGTTGGTGAAGCCTCCTGATGACTTGCTTTCATTTAGCAACACAGCAATTAACGCTGGCGCTACTGTTCGATTAACAGTGCATGCAATAAACACAAGAAATGTTTCACTGTCAGTGACTAGCACCGAGTAAAAGTTTTTAAATATCTAGTGACAGTGGTTATGTCATTAGTTCTGATAAGTGTCGGTATACTGTACTTGGAAGATCCCATTAATTATCTCACGGTGCAATGACAGACTAGCTCCAACATCTTCATCTAGTGTTTGTATAGTTTACCTAAATGTTGCAAACTTTGCCGCCGACGAGTAGGCTGTTTATATCCTCACAATGCTTCTTCAGTGTGATTATTTTGATAGGCAAGGCAAGTTGCGTAGGCATTGTAGTAGGCTTATAGCCAGGCTAATTGCATACACGACCAGACATTAGCAATTGGGTGAAGGTAGATACAATTGTTTTGAATGTCAGCAGAGCCCACACCTCCAGGAAGCAGTCGTTTCTCAATGCAGTACAGCCAGACTCTATGTACAGAATGAAATGTAGTACAGTAGGAGGTTTACCTGGGTACAACAACAATGCTTAAAGGGTATTTTAGTGGTAACAGCACAAGATGTTTTGAATTGTAATATATTTATTTTCCATTAGATTGATGAGGATTTTCAGTGGGTTTTTCCAGACGCTTCGGATAAATTCACATCAAAATGGGAAACCATAGCCCCTCAGCTGCTTCATCAAATTAAGCTTGACTGCAAGGATGGCTCAACACTGAGGGTCCTGGCTGAGCTGCAAGACCCCAGACAGACACCAGGAGTAATGGAGGAGGATACAGATTTGGACAATTTCACACCATCCCCAGGTAAGTCAAAGCACCAGATGCATCCAGATTACAGAGTTGACCAAAAATAAAATAAACAAGTGCAATCAGAGATGGCAACCTGCCCTGACCCCAACTGGGCGGACACTGACAGACACAGACACACACAGACGGACAGGGTCATTGCAATATCTGGTCAGTCCCCTCTGGGGTAAAGGACCTGGTAAAGGACCAGGTAAAAATCTCTCAATTTCATTGTTACTAAAATGCATTCATGATGGCACGCATGAATTTAAAGCAGAAATAGAATCCTCAGGTAATGATTGACACACCAATTATTTTATTGTCTCCTGAAATTGTTTTGAGCTATATTTAGCATTAAGATTATTTGTGAATATTGTTCCTGATCTATAGGACATGTACTAGTGGAAACATTCGTACTTCATACTGAGTGTCTCATCCCTTGCAGAAGAAATTGCTGTTACTGTGGCATATCTGCTACTGCCACTTCTTCCACCGAAATCCACAGTAGTAACACAGAATGGGAAGAAATGGAAGCCAACCCTGATGGAAGGACAGAACGCTTTCATTGAACTGAGGAAGGTGTGTTCATATGTGCAGCACAAACCACATAAGGAATAGGAATACAAAAAAGAATGTCGCCAAACATATTTTTTAAATTTAATGATTGTTTTAATTTGACTAACAACTCATCTGATTATTTTTAACTAATGAAGCTCATATTTAGTATAGTCGGACCTCTCAGAAATTTACTTTGTTGGGAGGAGTGGGTGCATTGTGATACAGCACAGATTAGTGCACTAATTCACTGAAATGCATAATAAAACTGGAGGAAGTTGGTACATGTCTCAATGCATTTTAAATCACATCTAGAGAGTATAGCTTTTAGAATATATGTAGGTTTTGCTGTTTAACCTGTTACACTTTGCCCCTAGACCCTAAGTAGCCTGGGTAAACCCGCCTCCTCGAATTTCATTCTGTACATACTGAAATGCAGGTATTCAGTAGAGCCATGGCCGAACCAATCAGCGAACAGAGGGAATTTTCGTGAGGGACGTTGACTTTGTGTGCAACATTTTGAATTGTAGTCTTAGGTAGGCTAATTGCATACTTGATGACCAGAGTCAGAGCCACTTGTTTTAAACTGCAGCAGAGTCCACACCTCCAGGAAGAAATCGTTTCTTATGCCATCTGTTCAAGACCCTCTGGACAGAATGAAATGAAGTATGAGGGGCTGGTTTATCCATGCTAGACCCTAAGGCCCTTACTGGCCCATATATACAGTAGGCCTATTAGGTTTGTAAATCAAGAATAAACCAAGAGTACTGTACATAGACGTAAATAGATTAAGCAGCCTCAACTACATACAGATTGGAGCGATATTTGTTAAGGATTGAACAAAGTATAATCATGATTTTTTTTTTTTTCTGTCATTCCAGCCTACAACAGATATACGTGGCCTTCTCAAATCCAAAAACGATGAATGTCTCAAGCAAGGAACAACTCGGCAGCCATGTGTTGTTGCTCTTGGTGAGACACTCCTTTCAGCAAACAGATTTTTTGTAGTTGTTGAAGATGTTACATATGAACTGGACTCACTGATCAAGGCCTTGGATATCTGTTTCAAGACTTTCTTTGTTTTTAATGTTGAATACCCCACCGCAGCACGTAACCCATGGACTTTTATCCAGCGTGGCATGTTTAACATTAGTACAACCCAAGACAAAGTCACACCTAGGGTCCGGGAACTGCTTGCAATTCTTAAGTAATAGCTCTGGTGGCTCAGTTTTCTCTCTTTTAGATTTGTTCCATTTTATTTGTACCACTGAAATGGTTTGTAACAGAGTTTATGTTTTACTCTACATCTATGTTGGAATTTGCACATGTATGTATATATGTGTATACATGGTGTGTGTGTGTTTGCATGTACTGGGTGAATGTATGTGTGTGTGAGGAGTCTGAGCCTATATGCTGTTGGGGTTTGTGTGGGTGTACTGCGTGTGCATATGCGTGAGGTGAGTGTGAGCCTATATGGTCTTGAGGTGTGTGTGTGTGTGCTGGGTGTAGGTGTGTGAGCCTATATGCTGTTGGGGTTTGTGTGTGTGTGTGTGTCTGTGTGTGCAGGTGCGTGTATGCATGTGTGTTACTGGAGTGTTAGCCTATATGCTCTTGGGGAGTGTGTGCGTGCGTGCTGGGTGCACGCATGTGTTTTGAGGTGAGTGTGAGCCTGTATGGTCTTGGAGTGTGTGTGTGTCTTCATATGTAAGAGCACTTCAGTGTGTGTATGTGAGCACTTCAGTGTGTGTATGTAAGCACGTGTTTACCTGTGTGTGCATGGGTGTACGTGTGTGTGTGTGTACGTACACCTTTGTTGGTTTATTGGTTATGCCTTTAAAATGGTATGTAATCTAAATGTTTATCTGATGGCAACAGTTTGAGTGTGTTTTTTCCATGTTCCTGGTTGTCTTATGCAATAAACGTTCTAAATTGCCTAAAATTATTGTTTGTCATCTGTCAAGAAATGATGTTGGTTAATGTTGGGTATAGTTGTTTTTTGTTATAGTGGGTGATGCAGCATAGTTAAAATGGTTAATTTTCAACTGAGAAAAATTGATTGAAAATGTAACCAATCTATTTGACTAATATATTAGTCGGACACATATTACACAATCTAATGGTTACAACAACCTAGTTAGATTGGTTAATTTGTCAACTGATGAAAATTGGTTAAACGTTCAACTAAGTCAGATTTGTCAATTTGACTAAAATGTTAGTCGGACACATATTACACGATCTCATTGGTTAGTGCAACCAAGTTAGATTGGTTAATTTATTAACTGATGAAAATTGGTTAAAATTTTAACTAAAGTCTAATTTGTCAATTTAACTAATAAGTTGTTCGGACACATATTACACGATAACATTGGTTAAATTTGACTGATTTCATGGTTAATTCAACTATTCTGTTTTTAGAGTGATCTGATTGGCTGGTATAAAAGCAGACCGTGAGAAATACTCCCAAGTCATTTCATTTTTTCAGGTATTTTGGAGGGCAGCCATGCCCATAGTATGTCATCAACGCTGTGTAAACTCCAATTCTCTGACTGTACATTCTGGTCTGTGTAATTGCCAATCCAACATGATAGTTAAAAGATAATGTAACTAAAGCTGGTTTATTTAGAAGTGTTGTATTATGTTCTGTTATTTTAAGCATTAAAGTAAAGAATGGGGTGTAGATTAATGTAGTGAGTTACATCATTACGTAATAGGTATGACACCCTTTCTTGGTGGCATCCCATTTTCTTGGTTGTCTGTCACTAAGTGGAATCATCTTTACTAATGAAAGTCTTTGTCTCTGCCATTCTACATCTACAGTTTTTAATGTCTATATTAACTGGTTTTGACAGTAAATAAATGTGCGTGCATTAAAGCATCTCACATTCTGTTTTGTTTCTGGAGAACTGATGATTTTGCACTTTTTTCCCAAGGTCTGTCTGTATCTAACTGTTGCTACGTTTTGTCACGTTCTACCTACTCCATCTACGCAATGTGAACCAAATCCAGATCCTGTCCCATTTAAGTACTTGGTGCAATTTGGTCAGGAGCACAAGAACTAAATCAGGCCATTTCCAGGACAAAATAACCTACTGCCAATAGTTTGCTGTGAGAGGACAATTCAACCCCAAGTCATATAAGGTAGCAGGCTCTGTAGCAAGCAATACATCATGGCTTGTGGTTGAACAATAAAGCAGTTAACTGTCAAAGCTAAAGAAACAATGGGTTATTTGCTAGATGGATTTCTGTATTTCCAAACAAGAGACTGACTATTTAAGCACTTTTCCTTTATATGAAGCAACTGTTACCTGCTTTTTTGGTATAAATGCCATTTTTCTATAAACAAAAAAGCTATTTTTTAAAAGCTTATTTCAGGGGGCATTAATCTGACTTTGAATTTAATGTCAGAAAATGTTATGGTGTGGGTCTTAACTGAACTTGCACATAATCCCCAGGAGCTCCTCAGGGGAACACTTCCTATTTCTATTGAATTTGAAGAAGTGTAAGATAGCAAACTGGCCAAATGTGGTGGAAACTGCACAAGGCATGAAAAATGCACAGAATACGAGTAAGATAAATATACTACTGACAGTAGACGAAAGACTAAATACGCAGAGGCAAAAAAAAAAAAAAGATTTAAAAAACTGTACAAAGTTAGACAAAAAGAAAAATGTGAATGTAACTGATATCACTGTATTGTCTGCTGCATTGCCATGAAGTATGTGCAGGGGGAAAGAAAGAATAAATGAGAAACAGAGGAAATCATTTTAAACAATCACAATTCTATGAACCTGGGTGTATGAGAAGTAAGGGACACAGAGCATTCACACACACATACAGAGGGAGAGAGAGAGAGGGGAGAGTTCTTCTGCTCTCTTCAGCCTGTTTACTTTTGGTTTTGCAGATTCATCAATCTTCAGTTCCTTAAGCACACTCTGTGAAGCCTCGTCTTCAGCACTGCTTCCATTGCACTCCATCAAACAGTAATAGCAAGAGAACAGTAATGGCCTGGATACAGAAATGAAAGCCTGCGAAAGTTCTGCCAGGGCGACGACAATGGCTGGGACGGGCGCTGTCTCCGACCAATCAGCGGCCGCCACCTGCTTTATAATGACCTGACTAATTTACCTTTTTCGCTGCTTCAGGTGCCGACGTTTTGACGCATTTTCCTGCGCGCAAATTATCGTTATATCGCAGCTCCCTCTCGTTGAATTCGACATCTCTTTTTGATGAGGATATAATACCGGCTCGCTTTTTCCTGCTCGCTTTCTCCCGTGCTGCTCCTAAAGATATTTTGCTCCACGCGCTGTTTGACAACCAACGCTGTCATTCCCTATTAAACCCCGAAACGCCCAGCTATTTTAGATTTTCTCCTGAGCTCCAGTCTGTTCTGGTTTCAGGTCTCCCTTCCCCGGAGCCGTGCCACCTCCAACTAACCTGCCTTTTGTTCGCTTCAGCACCAAGCCTTGTTTTTCCTTTCATTCTGTTACTGATCTGACCATATCATTATGTGTTGATGTAGATATGCATGGCAGTTCGTTCACCTATTTATATCGTTGCAGAACATGTGTACTACGCATCTGTAGTTCGTACCTCCTGCATGGTACACTCACTTTCCTCGCCCTCGGTGGATTTATTGGGATAATTTGCGCATTCAGTGGTGCAGACCCATACACGATGTTAACTGTGCTAAAATGCTGAGCAGCTAACAGTGTTTACCAGTGATTAGCTCATGTTTGTTAGCCGTGATGCTACCTGCCTTGTCAGTGCTACTTTGTAGGTTTCGCTAAGGTTGTTAGCGGCTATGCTACCAATGCTTCTGTTTGATAAGGTCCGCTTATTCGGTAGGGTATTGGTACCGTTTGCTACTAATTATATTTACAGCGTCTGGTTTTGAAATCTTCCTTTACCATAACTCATTGATGCTGGATATGTACATTGGCGGCCAAATGTTGCAGGCTAACTCACATAGTTGCTAACATGCAGCTTAGCTCCGGTTAGCTTCCTATCAGGCAAAATGGGACTTTCAGTGTAACACGGCTTACTCGCCGACCTCATTTGTTTAAAATAAGCTCGTATGAACATTTAGGAGTGTGAAAGTAGTCATGTGGGTAAATTCTGATGTAATCTCTGGCCTTCTTGGGTGGCGTTTTCAAGGTAGCCTGCTCCCTCTAACCATAGTCTAAGCTCTAAGGGGCTAGTTTCTGCCCGGTGGAAGTACTATTGCTCTCGTTAGTCAACTGGAAAATGCGCGATATCTGCTACACACTAATATGTGGTTTAAATTCCTCTACGTAGAGACAAGCTTACATAGACGGTATCTCGTGGGTTTTATTTTTGGTTAATCTGTTCAAATTTTACAAGCCATAACTGCGTAAACATTTGCTCTTGATCCAACGTAATTATTCCACTTTGCTTGCCCCGAAGAGGGGCGTGCCAGTCCCTGGCTATCGTGCTTGACGTGACGGTTCCGTTATGGAGAGATCAATTCAGTCAGTGGGATGGACGTCATTCATGTGTCTATGGATGGACATGCTGGTGTGTGGAAGTCGTTGTGTAGGTTAATTCTGATGTAACCGATAGTCTGCCTAGGTGTTTTTTTGAGGGTCAATCAGCTACAAACCATCATAACTCCATAGACAGTTTTACTAATGCAGTTCATTCTAGGACATGCCATTCAAATCAAACTGTGAGCTATTAAACTGAAGAGATTTACTCCTATTTTCTTATGCATGCGCAATGACTCTATTTCCGTATAATTTAATTGAATCACTTGGCATTTGATTCAAAGGATAATGTGATGCGAACCGTAGGAAACCGATGTTTGCTTTGCTTCCACATCCTACACGTCCCAGTTGCCCGTATGAATACATCATCATTAGGGCCGATGTCGTTCGAACAGATCAGCAACATAGCCAGGGAGTAAACCAATTATTTACTCCCTGGCTATTCGGTGTAGCATTTATCAAACTCTCAATCGCAGTTGCTTAACTCATTCGATGCCAATGACGCGAAAACGCGTCTTTTACGATAGTAACGCCCAGTGCCAATGACGCGTTATCGAGTCAATTGCGTTTTTTTACAGGGGAGGTGGGGTAATCATCTGATCTAGCTTGTGTACAAAAATCAAAGTTGTAATCACAAGGGAACCCATTCTGTGGGTAGTACCAGTATCAGTGTGGATATGTGATCATCTAACATTGTCTCAAAGAAGAGACACTGGACCTGGCTTGCTCAATTGCTCGCAGTTTTGCACACTGCTAGCTTGATCAAAATAAATCCTGTCAGCACATATGTTGAAGCTACTGTTTTCCTAGCAACATCTCACGTTTAGCTTCTGCAAGCCACCAATAGATTAATTTCACTTTAGGTAATGCATAATGAGCAGCCTGTCGCGCTGTTTCATAGATAGCTACACCTGCACTTGACTGACCCGTCTGCGCCGACAGCAAGTCACTGACGACCCAGCTCTCTACATTTGGTAAAACGCACGGATTCACTGCACTCTCCCAACATCATAATTTTCTGTGCTATCATTCTCATGTGTTAATCTAGTTGTTCTGTGTGCGGATCCTGTGGAATACGATGTTATTTTGCTCTGAAGGCGTTGTATATTTGGTTCGGTTTCGGTTTGCCTATCCCCTCTCTGAGCCAAGTTCCCACACTAAAATGTTACAATGTTTTATATCGTGTTTGGTGACGTTCAGAAATATTACATTTATTACCGATACTAGATGTATGGACCGGTATTTTAGATCGTGTTTATAGGTCTTCTCTGCTGTACACACACATGCATACACACGCGCGCACACACAGGGGGAGAGCTAGAAGCACTACAGTTACAGTATAACATAGTGTGCTGTACATAAATAGCTGCTAAATAATGTTGCCAGCGTTATTTTTGGTGCAGTATACAATGGGATCACTTTTCATAATGTTTGAGATGTCTCTGAAGCAAAAACAATTGTAATCAAAGACATTTTCTGCTTGAAATGTTGCTCGTTACAAAAAGCCGTTTTTCTCAGTATTTTGGTCAGAAATCAGCATTTTTAGTTACACCCACCCATGTTCTCCAGACAATTGCTAAGGAATGGAAAGAGGTACAAACAAAAAAAAAATTTTCTGATGATAAAGGAAAGTCTGGAGTTTCTTTTGGTATGTTTGTTGTTGACACAGACATAGAACTCAATTTGCTGTGGGTCTTGAAAAAACACTGAAATGTTCAAAAAATCCTGGCACTGGGACGTGACCAACTTTGAAAATGGCTGGCACTGAATGAGTTAATATGGTGTTTATGGGGGTCTTGCAGTAATTTCCTTTCATCTTTCACCGTAAATTTCACATGCCATTTATTAGCCCTTATTTAATAGGTTGACGGGTTAGTTATTGATTATTTCAGTACATCACAAACTTTTCGCTCAGTTTCCGTTCCATGCCGAAGTATGCATTCATTGACTCCTTGCAGGACGTTGATGTGGCTGCATGCAGTGTTAACTAACTGACCTCTTTTATCTCTGCAGGCTAACTGTCCCAGGTGCAGTAGTTTAATAATGGTTTGGCCGTTAAGGTCATGTTATTCTTTGTAATCTTAACAGTGGTGTAGCGTGTCCACTCTTGGCTGTCCAACCCTGAGTAGCCATTTTGAAATGGTGCTGGTAAAGGAATTTTTCCCAGACTTCCTAATGTTTTTCCACAGAATTGGCCAGAGAGTTTTTTTCTTTGGGTAACATGGGTTTTCGCCTTTCCCTGAGAGTGTGACTGATAAATAAATAAACATGTATTTATGTTCCGTAGGAATAATTGTTCTGTAGGAATAATGTCCACTGCCCGCACCGCATTGGTTTAATTTTGAATGTCAATTAAATATTTCTTCTCTACGTACCATTTTGTGTTCTGTGTCATGACCCTGGTTTCCCCAGTCTATTCTGTCATACGTCTATACGCCTCCTCCTCAAGGCTATTGCAAGTTCTCTCCATCAGCGTTAAGGTGTCATGTTTGATTTTTTTTGCGAGTTAGGCGCAGTGTTTTTTGTGAGTTATTGTGTGTGGCTTTCTGCAAGCCGTTATCCGTGCGTTGCTCTCAGCAAGCCCACCTCTCTGCGTCACATGTTGCTCTTGGTAGGAGCCGAACTGCGTGTCATGCTCGCCGCTCTCCATGAGGGCCTCTTCGTAGGTCACGTATGTTGCTCTCCATCAGGGCTGGTCTGTGTGTCTTGCGTATTGCCTATCTCAATCCGACTATTTGGGCCATTTCTTTCGTATTGGAGCCGTGACAACCGCCGTGGAAGGGGAATGACTGACTCCTCTATCAAGCACCAGGGGAGATGGTTTTCGTCAGCTTGGAGGCCTTCATCAAACCTGAACACAATCTCTGATCCTTCTCCTTTCTCCAAAAAAAGTCCCTGGGTTTATCTGTGACGCTGGCATGTTTGGTGTTCATGTGCCTCTGCAATTTCTGCGGTTTAAGACTCTCATGTGCGAGGACTTCAGAGCATACAACGCACTGAGGGTACTGTACCTGATTTATAACGATGCAGGTGAAGCCATAATTAATGAATTCCTCTCTGTATTTTCTGGTTCTGCAAGAGGGCAGCTCCGTTTGGGGCCGAAGAGTTTGGCAACGTCCTCTTTTACTTTCTCTGCAGGTGCGCTCTGCGTTCTCCGCTGACCCCCCTGTGTCAGCACGTCTCTCCTCTGGCTCCTCTGTCCCGCTGTCTTTAGTTGTCTCGCTATTCTTCAGGCGTTTAGGATTGGGAGACTGAAAAAATGCTGAAATTCTCTTTTGAGACATTGTACAGTGCAGTGGATCCGCGAGTGATGCCTGGAACATAGATTCCTCCTCTGTACACTGTTGTGAAAACCCGACATTGGGACGCAGATTTAAACAGTACGTGATCGCAAGATGAGGGTCTGCTGATAGCTCTGCTAATTGGGCAAGGCATAGAACAACAACAGGTAACACATTTAATGCCCGGTAATGGCCTTCTGCCGGGGGAAAGTGTTAATAGCCCATCGGTGACGAGTGAGCAGCATTCTGAACGAACATACTTCCCGCGCAACAATTCTTTTGTTGATAATAACCATCATTTCGTATTTTGCTAAGTTTGATTGAGCTACTTTGGTTAGCAAACAGGCATACATCTCGCGGCCCACGCCACCACCCCCGCGCCCCCTGCTTTGGGAACCACTGCTCTAGGGCAGTTCTGTGTGTCTCCGTCTTATATGCTCTCTGAGAGCTGCTGTAAGACTTCTATGTAGCTCTCTACGAGGGCTGATCTGTTCGTCTTACGTGTCTGTCATGTGTGTTGCCCTCAGAGATAACCGTTCTCTAGGGCAGTTCTGTGTGTCTCCGTCTTATATGCTCTCTGAGAGCCGCTGTAAGACTTCTATGTAGCTCTCTACGAGGGCTGATCTGTTCGTCTTATGTCTGTCACGTGTGTTGCCCTCAGAGATAGCCTTCTCTGGGGCATATCTGTGTGTCTCTTGTCGCGCTCCGAGATAGCCGTTCTCTGGGGCTTATATGTGTGTCTCTTGTCGCGCTCCGAGATAGCCGTTCTCTGGGGCTTATATGTGTGTCTCGTCACGCTCCGAGATAGCCGTTCTCTGGGCCCTCATATGTGTGTCTCTTGTCGCGCTCCGAGATAGCCGTTCTCTGGGGCTTACCTGTGTGTCTCTCGTCTGCGCTCCGAGATGGCTGTTCTCTGGGGCTTATCTGTGTGTAGCCGTCTTATATGCTCTCTGTGGGAGCCTCTATAAGACTTCTATGTAGCTCAGTGTTTTCCCCAAAGCGTCTAAGCGTATCGGCACCGATACGCTTCTTTTTCGCCGAGACGCTTTCATAAAATGCCGATACGCTTAAAATCACGCACAAAAACATTCCCCCCGGGATTTCCCCCGAAGAAGCCCCAATGTAGTCAAATGTAGGCTGCGTTTTTAGGAAACTTCCGTGGTGGGTGTGTAAACTACTATACTGGCGAAACTGGCCAATCACATGCCGATTACAGTGCTCCTTTGTTTTTTTTCCGCCAGTCAGCTGTATCAGAGAGTATTGTAGAATCCAAGATCTTTAACGAAAACCTTGGGGCTACTAAAACTGCCTGACTTTGACTGTAAATGCTACACAAGAAGGAAGGAGAACGCTCCTTGGGACATGCTCATGTAGCAAGAAAACTTTCTCCACAGTGTACAGAATGCGATCGGATCATCTAGCTGCTGAAAGAGAGTGAGAGAGAGCGTGAAAGGCAAATCCTCCTTTATGTAGAGCAGAGTCAAGACTGTTGAATGGGACACTCGTGGAATTTAACTAATAAATTGGTCCTTACGTCTTTCTGGATTTGTTGATGGTTCTTTTTAACAAAGTGTCACAATCCGCAATTATTTGTGATTATTTCAAGCCTAATAATGTACGTTGTTACTGTTTGGATTTCCAGAAAATTAGCTTCATTTCAGACCAGGCTGCAGCCTGTATGGGGTTGTTAGCGCGCTAACGCTAGCGAACTACGCTAACATAATGTTTTAAACTGAAAGCTGCCACTTTACTCACCAACACCCACCTAGATACTAATACTGATATTAGCTGAAGTGGAGAAAGTAATATAAAGTTGTAAGGTTATTGCAGCGTGTTAAATTCAAGGTGAGTCGATGACTGTTAGCATTACCACATTACCAATCATTTCAATGAGCTAGTTCGTTAGCTTGTTACAGGAACACTGAAATAAGAATTTGTTGTCATCAGACATCATTCTAGATAATACTACACTACACTGAATTATATTTATCTGCAGAATCTAAGATCTGTGGTACCAATTCAGCTTTCATGTGGCCATACAACTCACCAAGTGCAACGAGTTTTTTGTTCTATTTGTGCCAAACAATTCAACATTTTATTAAAAGTGTTATGTTTCCACCAGCCTTCTGGGACCAAAATTTAGCTTCAGATCTTCCTAGAATGCACCATTTTAGCTCTAGAATTTTTTTTTCCCCAGGGTGCATGCCCACCAATCCTCCAAGCTACCGTGCCACCGCGTCATCGTATTTACATCAAAATTTAAACCCTTCTTTTTATTTCTGGGGAAAACACTGGTAGCTCTCTACAAGGGCTGATCTGTTTGTCTTACATGTCTGTCAAACAGGGAGTTTTTCCTCACCCCTGTTGCTCCCTGGGGACAACCGACTGCGCCTAGTGCCTCTGGTTTGCAAGGACTGCTGACCTATGTTCACATAAGAGCCCGCATTAACAGGGCATTGCATAGTTCTAGCGCCACTGGACTACAAAGATTGCTGTCTAGGGCCTACAAGGACTGTCTACCCGTGTTCAAGCAAAGAGTCAGTTTGCTACTGTATTCATCTGCTCCGGCACCACTGGACTGTAAGAAATGTTGTCCTGTAACAACCCTGCTAAACTGTAAAGCACTTTGAGCTGCATTTTGCATGTATGAATTGTACTATACAAGTAAAGTTTATTATTATTATTATTATTATGTGTGTTGCCCTCAGTGATAGGTGTTCTCTGGGGCAGCTTCGGGTGTCTTCGTTTTGATATCTGTGAGATATGCGTTTGTCATAAGTGCCAGTGCTGATTAGTTTTAAGTGTTTTTCTGCTAACCATTTTCTTCTCTGCTCCAGGTGGTGTTCCGGTCATCACTTTACGGTGGGTCTAGTGTCTTTCTGCTCCACTGTTCTCGTCTTTGGGGGTAAGTTTTAATCCACACGACGGGTATTAAAACCTATAAATGCTTGTTTTTGGGGGAAAATTCTGGGTTCTGCTAAATGGCAACAGCTGATTCTGCCGGTTCCCAACGATGCAAGACCCAGGCTGATGACCGGACCTACGCCAAAGAATATCTACTTGCAAATTAATGTTCAGTTGTTTATTCTGACCATACTAAAATGTTTTAATTGGAATTCTTATTCTCTGAGTCTTTCTGGCCGAACAATGATTCAGTAACTCCATGCTGTGTGCATTAATTCTCCTTCATGAAACAAACTTGTGAACGACAATACATCCCGTTTCACTGCTACAGATCCAGCATGATTAAAATGCAAGATACATCCCCTTAGTAAAGAAATGGTTTGAGCCCAAAGATCAGAAAAAGATCAATGGACACACACATCAAAAAACAAAACAAAGAAACAAACAGCACCAAGTGTCATTGTGATGACACGGCACACCACACCACAGTGTACTCAACGAAATTGACTCTGATTGCATTTAACCCATCACACATGTCAGCAGGGGGCAACCATGACAACGGAGAGAGCAGTGTGTGGGGACGGTACCATGATCAGGGGCGGTCCTAGACTGGTGCCCTGGGTGAGTACCTCCTTTGGCTCTTCCTTTCTCTTTTTCCTAAACTGAGTAACTGATAGCTTTGTCCATCTTCCATGTGTGTTAATTTGGCACTCCATTTTCAACAACTACTGCCGTGATTTAGTTAGCTAACTTTTGATATTAGTTGCACTATTAGACGCGTGCCTAGCTGCTTCAGCAACAGGCAAGGTCTGGATCCCCCGCGCCCTCTCCTCTCCCCTTCTTCCACAAGTTGTGGGCAACTTCAGCAGCAGCAACAACATGCAGGCGTTTCCAAAGGGAGAGCACTCAATTGCCCCGGCTGCTGCAAATTGGCATTAGAAAACTGATTGGTGCACAATCACCTGTTATCAAAAAACTAGGTCCGCCCAGGTATTTTTAATGTCCTGGTAACATTGCAGCAACCTGAAAAGAAGGTTGCTAGAAGGTCGTCAGTATGTCAAAAATTCAAGTGGCGCAAAAGTCAGGGTCCTTGTACATGACGTCACCTTGCACTTAATTATAATACAGGGGTGTAGTTCAACTCCAACATACAAAGATTATTTGGGCTTCCATTAACAACAAAATTAATGCAATGTCCTCATACATTACATTACACTTAGCTGACGCTCTTATCCAGAGCAACTCATACTTATTTATGTACAGGCACAGTCCCCCTAGAGGAAGGTGGGGTTGGATGCCTTGCTCAAGGGCATGTCAGCCATGGATGAGGGTGCAGGAGAGCACAAGTTTCTTACTCCCCGACCCACATTCTTCCTACTGGTAAAGTATTCAAACTTGCGACCATCCGATCCCAAGCCCAGCTCCCTAACCATTAGGCCACAGTTGCCCCAACATGCCTCTACATGCCCAGAAGTGGAAGAGGTAAAGAAACAATCAAGCAAGACATCAGTGCAATACAAGTATAATGTATTATTATTATTATTATTATTATTATTATTATTATTATTATGATGATGAAAAGATGAACAAAAAACCATTACAGACCCCCCACAACTATTTATTGCTGTTCATTAAAAAACTGCAAACAACTATCAAAATGGCTGGTGACAAATGTAACTATGAAATAGGCTATGCTACAACCCCAATTCCGATGAAGTTGGGACGTTGTGTTTAAATGTAAATAAAAAAGAAATGCTATAATTCTCAAATCATACAAGCGATATATGTATTTGAGAACAGCCCAAAGACAACATATCAGTTATTGAAACTGGATTTTTTGTTTTGTTGTATGGGATATTTATGTTCATTTAAAATTTTAGGCCAGCAACGTGTCTCAAAAAAGTTGGGACGGTGTCCATAAAAGGCAGGAAAAGTTGACTAAAGAAAAAACAACGGAGGACACTTATTGTTAATTATGTTAACTGACAAGATCATTTTGTATAAAAAAGGGCTTTCTTTCTTGTCCTTGACATAATTTCAGCAGTCCAACTGGTAGGTGTCTTCATCATGTTTTCCTTTTTATTATGCTTACAATGTGACAGTTCTGGACAGCACGCTGGCCATTTTAGCATCTGGTTGCCCTTATGATGGAGCTACACTGTTGGGATTTTGTATAGAATGCAGTTTGACCTTATTATCTGGTAATATTTACGGTCAACCCTCAAAATATAATGTGTGAGTGCTATCTTGTGCAGTTCAAAACGTGTATATATATACAGTATATTATTCGGCATCAATTTTAACTCTCCAGATGAATAAGCACACCATAACCAAGGCACTACTGCACCCCCATACCATCATTCTTGCTGTCTTTTGAACTTACCACTAAAACAAGAAGGGCGATTTTTGTCCTATGTATCTTGGAAGATGCAAGACTCCATTGTTCCAAAATAAATTGACTGATGTGAATGCAGCACAAGTTGACACGACTTTACTTAGGTCGCTTGTTTTGGGCTTGTTTTCAGAGTACCGGTCTCTTATTTTATCAAAATATCTGGCAACCCTCCCCGAACTCATTAAAAGATATGAACACAGCGAAGACACAAAGAGACAAGCAACGTAGTCAGACTAAGGTAAAAATATAAACTATCTGTCAAGAAATAGAAGAATAATGAAGGCACGGGGCTAAAAGAGTTGGGAAGCTTATAGCAATCTCAATGTTAAATGCAACATTTTCACTGACTGCAATGTTAGCTGTCTGCCTTAGGTGTGTAGGCTAGGCTAGTATGGATATTAATTAAATCAGTCATCAAGCAGAATATAAAAATGAACCAGTTAAAGATGGAAAAGCATTCACTGACACCGTTACTAAAGACTGTGAATGTTATTTCAGAAATGAGATTGGAGACGTGCTGCAAGCTAGTGATTTAAACAGGCAGTAAGTGGGGAAAGCCTTTAGAAATAGGGCATGACGTGGGGGCAGGGTAGGCAGTGCTTCCGAAAACAATACAATCCTCAAATATATATTAACCTCAGAAATACACATGTTCTAAATTGTGTGGAATTCAGGGCTAATGGCAGGTGTGTCGCGTGTGAGTACCGTAGCCACTGCTATGCGTGTACAAGTAGACCACGAAAGCAAACAGAGACAGAGAGACACTTTGTCAAGGATTTGATCAGCATAAACCACTTTCAGATGTACATATCATCAAACTAAGTACATTGGTTATGCTACTAAAGGTATTATGACCAAATTACATCTAGTACTTCAAGGAAACAAAAATAATTTCCCAACACATGATTAAACTAGCCTGGTAAACCAGCACCTCGTACTTCATTTCATTTTGTACAGAGGGTCTGGAGCGGAGGCCGTGAGAACCGTTTTTTTCTTGTAGGTGTGCACTATGCTGAAGTTTAAAACAAGTGCCTCTGCCTTTACCCAATCGCTAACGCCTGGTCATCACATATGCAATTAGCCTACCTACGCACTACAATTCAAATGTAGCACACAATGGCTCACGAACACACCCTCTGTTCGCTGATTGGATCGGCTTTGCTGGGGATGACTACATGACCCTCAAGAGATTCCGGTCCAGACTCTCTGTACAAAATGAAATGAAGTACGAGGGGCGGTTTACCAGGCTATGATTAAACAAGATTAGCTCATATTTTAAGTCGTCTTGTTCCTAGCGGTTTCTACCATGGGCTGCATGCCTCTCTGAATCTGATAATGTTTAAGATGTGTCTGCTGCTTTTAAAACAGACAAAAATGCTGGGCCTTTTTTAACTGTAGTGTTATGGAATGTATGTGGGAATATGTGTAGGCCTAAGTGTTTGCTATGTGTTTCACTGGTGCTGTTTATGTTAACACTTGGCCTAGTTGTACTTGTAATAATAAATGGAAAACGATAGTTTTATTTATTTCCAATTTTTTTGAAGTAAATTCCAAAAGAGCAGGCTGCTTGGGACAGCCAAGGTCATTTGGTGGTGGCTCTGCTGTGGGAAGGCTGGCTAACTGTCCCGATGGCGGCCCCAGCGCGAGGTCCAAAGTGGAATTAGCTGGGCTTGCTATTCCAGAGCTGGTCCCAGATGTTTCCAGGTCTGGATCACATGTGGGGCCAGGCAGCTCTTGTTCGATTTGTTTCAAAATGTTAGTTAAAGGATGTTTTAAAATTTGCTGAATCCATTTAGCATTCACTTAATAACAACTAGATATGCTATGAATAAATCAATGCTAAGATGAGTGGAAACCAAGGTAATCGTCAACGTCACAATGTGACATGCTCTAAAACGTCGTGACATATTTTGACCACTGGGGGGCAGTGCTCCCAGTGCCTCCCCGCAAACTCTGCCCGTGATATGTCTGCATGTGAGAAGGTGTGGGCCTGCTCATGTACTTTAGGTAAATAAGCACACATTTGCATGTGTTTGTGTGTATGTGTGAGTGTGAGTGTGTGTGTGGGTATGTTTGTGTGTGTGCGTGGGTGCATCTGCCTGTCTGTGTGTATTTGTGTTTATTTGTGCTCTAAATGTTTTCCAGCGCAGCTCGTGGCTATGCATTCATCCTGCCTATCCCCTGGGACTCAGCAGAGACTCGATTGATCCTCCCTAGCCAGCAAAGTCACGTACTTAACAGAGCATTATAGCAATCTGGCCACGTTAATATGGTGGTGAGTGACTCCTTCTCAATGAAGTGACATTAATTAATCTGCTTTGTGACTCACACCTATGGAGACATAAATGGCCTCCAGCACATTAGGTCTGATGAGGGGCAGAAATTAAATAATGCAGCATGACAGTCAACTGCCCTCCATCATGGCAGAACTCACCTACAGCAGCACTTCCTGCTTCTGACCCAGCTCGGATCAATTTTGACCCAGATCAAAAGCTTATAACTGCACATCTCATCTAATCAGAAGCAAAAAGTGGGTAGTATTTTGACCATATTCATCCTACAGTCCATCGCTCTTGAGGTACATTAAGCTATTGTAAGTGTGTGCATGCCTTCTTATGGCAAACAGTGTGCAACATCCTTCAGTGATAAATCTGTGCTCCTGTAGATTGTGTGCTGGATGGCATATGTCTGTATGTCTATATGTATGTATGACATGTATGTGATATATGTGTAGATGTGTATAGCTGATGTATGTGTAGAGGCATATACACTCCTGATCAAAATCTTAAGACCAGTTGAAAAATTGCAAGAATTCACATTTTGGAATGTGAGTGAGACAAGAAAAAATGTTGAGAAAGCAATTTATTGCAAACAACCGGTAAACTGAAATAGGCTGTTCATCAGCTGATCAAAACTTTAAGACCACAGACTATAAAAGCCCAAATTGTCACAAAAATGTGGATTCAGTGTCACTTTCTGTCAGGTATCCACACTGTCACAACCTCCTGATGGCAAAGGTAAAAAAGCTTTGTCTCTTTGAACGCGGTCGGATTGTTAAGTTGCATCAGCCAGGCCTCTCGCAGCGTGCCATTGCTGATCAGGTTGGACGCAGTAAGACAATCATTCTTAAAAGATTCTGAAGATTATGGAAAAAAAGTCAAGTGGTAGACACAAAAAAAAAATTCACCAGCTCTGAGCCAGAGGATCCGATTGGCTGACCGTCAAGACCAGGGACAATCCCCGGCCCAAATTAAGCTTGTCACTGGTGCCAACTGCAGTCTCATACACACACACACACACAAACACATACATAAATCAATACTGCACAGAAACACAGACCCACACACACAAACACCTACAAAGAAAAGGCAAAAAATAACCTGACAGACAGAGACACACATATAGAATATATAAATATATACACAGAAACAGAATAACACGCCTGGGTTACCCAAACTAACTCCAGAGTGGTGGTTGTTTGACAGGGAGAGTCTGGTCTGGAGGGTCCACCTGGAAAGACCGGCCCTGTTGGACCCCAGGGTGCTCCTGGCAAACCTGGTTCTGAGGGTCTGAGAGGCATCCCTGGTCCAGTGGTGAGTGCCGCCTAAATCTCTACCGGATGTAATTGGATTTCGCAGTGGCTAAGCCGCTAACAGAATACAGATGGATTCCCTGTCGGTGGGGCAGCTTTAGGAGTGTGCCGCGTTTGCTCTAAACAAGCGGAACGAGATTGGAAAATTATCTCTGTACTTTTGGGGTTCAATAAAGTGTGGTAGCGAAGCAGTACTTGATTATTTTGGGAAATAGTAAACCTAGAGGAACACTTTTAACAGTTTGCTTTGGTTTCAATTTGTGCGGTTCCGTGTAGGGAGAACAAGGTCTGCCTGGTTCCCCCGGCCCTGACGGACCTCCTGGACCCATGGTACGTGTTCCGTCTCACTCAGTGTTTTTTATTCATCTGAACGAAAAAGACAATTATTACAGAAACTAAAATGTCGCTCTCTCTTTTCTCTCCGATTCCCTCTCTCTCCTTTTATGTCTGCACCTCTCCCTTCTCACCCCCTCTTGTTCTTCTCCTCCTCTTCTCTTTGTTACTTCTTTCTTTTTGTTATTTCTTGCTCCCTTCATTTCTTACTCTCTCTCTCTCCTTCCCCTGTCCCTCATCTTGTCAACAGGGTCCTCCCGGCTTACCTGGACTGAAGGGAGACACCGGTCTGAAAGGTGAAAAGGTGAGATATTTTAATGGCGCCCTTAACTGATCGGTGATTAATAAATGATCCCATCCAACCTTACCCAGCACGTCAGCCCCCGCGTCAGACCGCTTTGATTGACAGCTGACAGCTGAACGCCTGGGCGGTGTCTGGTGCGCATTCCCTGCATCTCGTTCAGCTCAGCTACTTGATGAGGTCTCTGCAGAGAGATTCGTGTGTAGCTGTCGGTTATAATGATCTTTTGGGCAGACAGCTCTGTGCTACACATGCTTCTGCAGCTTGGCGGCAGATCTCTGTAGGGTTTTTATCTTCAGACTTTTGCAGTCACTGACATAGAGGCTAGAGAA
>CM050209.1:24132500-24135000 GCA_027475355.1 Coilia nasus | reverse complement strand
CCGCTCGCACCTGCAAGGACCTGCAGCTGTGTCATCCAGACTTCCCCGATGGTAAACACACTCCTAATACACACACACACACACACACACACGTACACTGGGCACACAGAACAACCCTGCACACACCTGCAAGGACCTGCAGCTGTGCACACACACACATGCACACTGAGATACACATGCACAATCATACTTAAACAGGCAAGGTCATGCGGCTATGCCAGTTTCTGTTGTTGTACATATGAGCTTATACGTACAAATACACACACACACACACATACACCCACACAAATACACATCCAAAGACTCACACACATGCACTTATACATGCAGTACATGCTCAAAAGGACATCTGCCCATAGCGTCCAGCCCTAAGTGTGCCAAGATGCCAGCCATGTTCTGCACACCAGGAAAATGTCATACGCTGGAACTCTATTACGAGTGATTAACCCATTTAGAGTGAGATCAATTTGTTTTAATCAAGGACAGTTAGGAGGAGAGATGCCTCTTGGACGTGCTTCAGTACCTGCCTGCACAGCAGCTGGTTCTGGACTCAGCCCCGGCCCAGTTTCCCCTGTCAGCACTGGCTCTGACCGAGCCAAGAGTCCGATCAGTCGATGAGTCAAGAGACGTATTTATGGATGTGGCACTACATGATTTATGCTGAGGGTTTGCATCTGACCTCTGGCTCAGCTTTCATGCTTTCTTTTTTTCTTTCTGTCTCTCTCTCTCTGTCTCTCTCTATCTATCTATCTCTCTCTCTCTCCCTCTTTCTGTCTCCCCCCATCTCTTTTCCTTGTTGACAGGTGACTACTGGATCGATCCCAATCAGGGCTGCTCTCGTGACGCCTTCAAGGTCTATTGCAACTTTACTGCGGGAGGCGAGAGCTGCATCTTCCCTGACAAGAAGAGCGAAGGGGTAAGAACTCTTTTTTTTTTTGGTTTCTACACACCTGCTGACCCCCCTACCTGCCCCCTAGCCACATCCCAAACCTCTCCCTTGATTGTCCACATAATCAAAAACACATTTAGCTTATCTGATTTCCTTAAAACCCCTTTACCTTGCCCCAGGACCTCATTACAAACCCTAAAAATCTCACTCTGCCACAGACCCCTGCCCAATCTATCACTTCCACCCTTAACTCACTATCTCTCCCTTTTTAGACTTCGTTATCCCTTTTCCAACGTAGGTCCACCACTTTCATTCTCTCTCCCTCTGTGACACAGTGTGTGTTCTGTTCTGCCCAACTGCTTGAAATGTAATAACAGTGTGTCTTTTTTTTACGATGACTGAAATATGTGTGTCTGTTTATTTGTGTGCACTTCACACTAAACAAGACTGTCAATCATGTCTCTTCAACTCATCTGTATGTAAATACATGGAGACAGGGGATACCAACAGGAGGCTGCCTGTTTGTGTGTGTGTGTGTGTGTGTGTGTATGTGTATGTGTATGTGCGTGCCTGTGTGTGTGTATGCACGCATATCTATGTCTGAATGTGTGAGTGTGTGTGTGTGTGTGTGTGTGTGTGTGTGTGTGTGTGTGTGTGTGTATGTGTGTGTGTGTGTGTACAGTATGTGTTTTAGTGTGGTTGTTTGTGTGGACTAATTATCTGTCCTTTTAAACCAAACGATTGCAGGAGCTGTCCATCACTGACCTCAGGATAATGACTTCTCAATCTACATAGTGTTTCTTCAGTTGCTGTGTGTGTGTGAGAGTGTTTGTGAGATCACCTAATTATTCCAAAACAAATGCAACACCACACTGACTACACACACACCCACACACACACACACACACCGACCCAAACACAATTTATATCAATGCCACTATAATGAATTTAAATAATGGCCTTATTACAGAGAGTCTGTAGTTACACACACTTTGTAAGTGTGCACCTGACATGCATACATACAGGTAAACACATATACTCACTTGTTTATTTGTATTTGTTTGGATGTATGTGTGTTGACTTTATATTTTAATTCCTACCCGCCAGATTGGACAATTACTTCACGACGGAATTTGTGTGTGTGCGCGTGTGTGTGTGTGTGTGTGTGTGTGTGTGTGTGTGTGTGTGTCTGTGTGTGTGTGTGCACGTCTGTACATGTGTGTGTGTGTCTGTCTGTCTTTCTACCTGTTGGCCTTTATGTTTTCCATATTTAATCGATCTTTCTTCCCCCTTCCGCTGTGGCACCCCAGACGAGACTCACCTCCTGGGTGAAGGAGACCCCAGGCTCCTGGTTCAGTGAATTCAAACGTGGCAAACTGGTAAGGGTCCCTCGACCTGCCCCCCTCCCCCAGAACACGCCCCCCTGACTCGCTCTCGTATTTTACAGAGCAAAATGGCAAAATGGCCCAAAGACACCCCTGGCACTTGGTATAGTCGCTACAAGCGCGGTTCTCTGGTAAGTGCA
The DNA here is from genome assembly GCA_027475355.1 of Coilia nasus. Lineage (NCBI taxonomy): Eukaryota > Metazoa > Chordata > Actinopteri > Clupeiformes > Engraulidae > Coilia > Coilia nasus. The sequence goes on along the minus strand of CM050209.1, from coordinate 24,132,586 downwards.
ACCCGACCCAGGGCCTGGAGAGGGCTTGCCCGACCCGGTTCGGTCGGTCGGCTGGCCGGCCGGTGCTGTGCCGGTTCTCTCCGGAC
>CM050209.1:24110000-24130000 GCA_027475355.1 Coilia nasus | reverse complement strand
AACATTAGTAACCATAAAAAGGCAAGTAAGGCTGTTTTGTAATTTCACAAAGGTGTGCAAATGGTATTTACCTGCGTTGACCCTTCACTACACTGCTGTATGGTGTGATGTGTAGAAGAGTTGTTACATGATATGACATAAGCCTCCGCTTAGCTTATTCTCCATTTCTTAATTTTCTTTCTGTGTATGTGTGTGTGTGTGTGTGTGTTTGGTGTGTGTAGCTCTCCTATGTGGACGCAGAGGGCAACCCCATCGGTGTGGTGCAGATGACCTTCCTGAGGTTGCTTAGCGCCACGGCTCGCCAGAACCTGACGTACAACTGCTACCAGTCGTTGGCGTGGCATGACCCCGACAGCGACTCGTACGACAAGGCCATCCGCTTCCTCGGCTCCAACGACGAGGAGATGTCCTACGACAACAACCCCTACATCCATGCCATCGTGGATGGGTGTGCGGTAAGTCGGAAGAAATAAACAGAAAGACCAAATTTCGGTTACACTTTGTTTTACAGTACTGTTCCTGTTACATCAATTAAGTACAGTGTAACAAAGTGTGTAACAATATGTAACATTATGTAGTTACACTGTACCACAGGGTTAGGGTTAGTGTTATGTACGTACAGTGTAAGTACATAATATTATGTGTTGTTACATGTAGATACACTAAAATAAAGCCTTACCCAGAATTCTGTACTGCTCTTCTTATAAATAAAATGGAATTTTTACACACCGCTTAGAGAGTATGTAGGTGCGTTGGAGATGACCAAGGGCCTGTAGCTCAGGAAAAAATATGAAATTCCTGCACAGCACACTGTCCATTTCACAAGCAACTATTTAATACATTATTAACTATTATTAGTCCTTCAGTCCTTAGATCTTCATTGGATTTATCTTACCATTAAAAAATCATAACAGTAAAACAGTCTGTGGACAGAAATGTATTAAATATTTGATTGCAAAATGGATAGTGTGTGGATTTATTCTATGGTTTGTACTACTTCTATTGAGTTGTGTTTTTTCATTTTCTGAGGAAAAGTTCCATGTAACTCGTAGATTAGGCTTTTCACTGATGCTGCCAACATCTATAAAGGCAACACTCTTTGCCTTTCTTTAGCCTGTGAAGACTGAGAGGGCTAGGGCTCTTAGTCAAGCATTTGGGAGATGACATTGGGGCACTCAACAGATGAAATGATTCTAATCACATCCTCTGCGGAGCTGTTTGAAAGAAAGAAATTAAAAAACAGGTTCCTGGTGAGGTCAGGTGGAGAGGTTTCGCCGGCCTCGGAGTGATTAATTCGGCTACTTCACAGGGGAACGCTCTGACATTTATTTGGTAATCAGTTGGCCTGGCTCAGGAGCCAGAGGCCTGGATAATTAGATAATGGGAGCTGATTAGAGCGACTGGAGGGAGAGCCCTGGGTTGACGTCCCGGTCAACGGTTGTTGTGTGGGACGCTTTTATTAATGCAACTGCCTCTGGTGGAGCATGAACAAGATCATTACCTGCCCGAGGTGTCTTGGGGAGAACAAACAACACCGACGCCTACCAACACTTTGTGCTCAGCAGGATTAGTTTCCCTTCAGTTCATTGAACATTATCTGGATTAAGTAGTGGAGTTTGTTTTGTTTTAAGGCAATATAAGTAGGCAAAAGGGATTTGTTTGGTGTTGATTGAATGCTACAGGAGTTCCAGCATGGAAGTATTTTCTTATTTGGGCATACCTCTGTGAATGATTATTTTATGTGTTGTATAATACTATTATATTAATAAAATGTTTTTGCCATAAATAATATATTTGAAAAAAAAAAAAAAACTCCATGGCAGATATTTGTTTAGTTGTATTTAATGTTGTGTGTGTCTCTATGATGTTTGGTGGGATAGCATTTAGACAGACCACCACTGCCAACATGATGACATTGACCCACACAGCCTAGTAACTTGTAAAATAAAGTCACTGCTATATTAAAGTAAAGCTACATTTAAAATAAAGTCACTGCTATATTAAAAAAAAAACATACTTTCTGACTAATAGACATTTCCTTTGCTTCTGTTTCTCCACAGTTGAAAAAGGGCTATGAAAAGACTATTCTTGAGATCAGCACACCCAAGGTGGAACAGGTACCATTCGTAGACATCATGTTCAACGACTTTGGCGGAGCAACACAGAAGTTCGGTTTCGAAGTGGGACCGGCCTGCTTCATCGGCTAAGACTGTTCTCTGAACGTCCAAAGAAAAAAAAAAGAAAAAAACACACACTCGCAATCTTCTCATTTTCTCAGAAACTTAATATGAGAAAGAATTCTGACTTATTTGTAAAGCATTTGTGTCTCCATGCAAAACAAACCAACAAAAAAATCACATGTATCACACACTATCAAGATAACAATAAAAAAGCAAATTGGGAAAAAATAAAGGAAGAAAATTTTCAATATAAAAAAAAATCATAAAAAAAATCACAGCAACCTTGTAACCTCAGTTTACCCTCTCCCTCACATGCAAGTTTTGAAACTGGATGAGACCTACGCTAGCTAGCTCCTCCACCTGTCTGCCCCGTGACCTTTGACCTGTGACCCCATCCTACCTTTGACCTCACCTTTGCCATGACCCCTGGCCTCCTCCAGTTTCTCCTTCCGTCTCTCTCCACCCTCCCGCCCTGCCCCCCCGTCCCCTGCCCACCCCCCTCCGCCATCCGCCATGTCCGGCCTCTTGCTGGCCCCCCCAGCCTCGAGGCCCGGACTGGTCATCAGCACGCTGGTCTCTTTCCATGTGGCCCCCTTTTCTTCCTTCAATCTGGTCCCAGTCCCCCCCCCCCCCCCTTTGCTTTTGTGCATCTGTCCTGTGTGTGTTGCAGTCATTCGTTCTTTGCTATGCCCTTTTTGTTTTGTGCAGAATTCTCTCCCCATTCTTTTGAATGGTGCTTATTATATAAATATATAAATATTTTTTGTATGTTTGTAAGTACTTTCTGTATATTTTTTTCTGATAATATGTCTGTTTTTTTATATTTCTGGCTTCAAAACGTGCATGTGATATAACGGAAGATGAGGAAAAGAGATGCTGTTCCCTAACCCTACCCCCCCCTCCAAAACCACTTTAAATTGGATGTGACCGCCCAAATAAATAAAAGAAAACTAAGGTGGTACTGTCTTGTTACCAGTGTAAAGCACATCTTAATTGTAATTTAACGAATAAAAAAGAGTGACAATAAAAGTCAGAAAAAAGCACTCAAAGCGATGATGTGAGCGTTGATTTGCCCGAAAGAAAAGAAAACAGGCACGAAAGCAAAGGTTTTTTTCCTCCTGGCGGGCGGAAGGGACCCCTGGGCCACCGTAGGCTCAGAGGTTGACCAGGAGTCGAGCGGACATCGGCGGCCTGCGGTCCCAGCAACTTGTTGTCATGGCTACCGGCGGGCGCAGCTTTCACCCCCCCTCCCCCTGCCCCCAGCGCTTTTCCTCGCTTCTTGTAACCCCCTGTTGGAGGAACAGTTGCACAGTGGGACAAGTTGTCACGCAATCGAGGAACACAACAGTCGTAAAGAAATAGGTGCTACCTTCTTCTCTCTGTGGTGCTATATATTGTTTTGTTTTTCGATTTTATTTCTGTTAATAAAAAATAAATAAATGATTCACTGACGTTTTTTGTCCGACTGTTAGCGCATCTCCCTGCCACTTACCTTCCCCTAAGACAGGGGGCGCCATGCTGTGCCTGAGAGGGAAATATTTTACTGCATGCAAACCCATCATATTCACTCATAGAACAGATTGATGTTTTGTTTTGTCGTCGTTATTTTCTTTCATGTATTTTTTTTCCCTCTGTGTTTGTTTACATTGGATGTCTTTCTTTCACATGGCCCATGCAGAAACCACACACGTCATAGGACTGAGTGAGCACTGCAGATTGTCGGAGGAAATCACATCAGTTCAGCCGCAGCTTAGTAGTAGCGCAATGCTAATATGCCAAAGTCGCTATTTAGCGGTAGCCAGAGCCTACTGTAGTCCGAATGTCAGCTGCAAATGGCCACCATTGCTGATGTGTGAATGTGAGTGCTCCCTGGCCAGACGCCATTTTCAACCCCAGCTTGCTGGCTATTGGTGCCCCTCTGACCTCTCTCTCTGTCTCTCTCTGTCCCCGTGTTGTTTTGTTGGTGGAGGGGTGATCCCGTTGTTGGGCGCTTGGGTGTCAGGGGAAAAAGGGGTTGTGGTGGAGGCGTTTAATCACCCTCCCTCGCCCAAAGAATTCCAAAGCTTGTTATTTTTTTATTTTGTATTTTTCACCAAGGAGGAGAGCCTTAGCTGTACCTAAGATCCTCCAGTCTCCTGCCAAAGTCCTTCGTACTCTTCTTCTCCTTGCTGTTCTTTTTTACCTTCAGAGACTTGAAGGCCACAGTCACTTAATTTAAAGACCTAATGTTCATATGGTGGACTGTCGCTGGTTCCCCTTTTTATATTACCGCAATATAGAGTGTGCAGGTTCCCCCTCCCCCACACCCCACCCCGACCCCTTTATGGAGAACAGGAGCAGGTATCTCATCACACTGCACATTAAGAGGAGCCACTTGAGAGTAATAAATATTATTAATTTTATTTTTTATTGTATTGTTTAATTTTTTTTTCCTCTGGCTTTACTGATGGAGATGGAAAAACAAACAAATCAAGCTTATTTGGAGCGTTCTGGTTCAAGTTATCCTGCTATGACCCAGCTCTTTGTTGCCACTAGTTGACGCGCGTTGTACAAACCACACACTCCATAGCTTCCACTGCATCACCTGCTACGATGCCCTTTCTTTCGCTCACGGTTTTTTTTTTTTTTTTAATGACTTGAATAACGTTAAAAACCACAGGCAGAGTATTGGAATATCACTCTAAACATTTGCTTTCAAATAAAGGAGAAAATGAGCAATAAAATGAATTTATGTAAATGTTTTTTAAAAAAAGTAGCAGTCAAGCTGCCAATTAAGATTACTTTACTTTTTATTTTCCTTCTTTCTTTTTTTAAGTTTCCTCTTTTTTTCGTAATGTAATGTTCATTCTTTTTCCAAGTTTTTTTCCTTGTCAAACCTGTGTAAGAAAGGATAGATGATATATTGGTTTTTATGTCAATAAATTCAAGTTTACTGTGGCCACACACTCTTGTATGTCTTTTGAAGCATTAAAACCTATCTGTATGCATGAGTTGAAGTTTTTCCTCTCCTTGTTATACATTCAAATGACTTGATCTCCAAACCCGCCATTTTATTACAAACCATTATCTATTTCAAGATTGCTTCTTTGATAAAGCCAGCTGTCATTGCATTGTGAATTGGGGAGAGAGCAGTGATCATGTAACTCTCTACCTAAGCCATTGTTTTTTGTAGTATATTTATTGTATTATTTAAAAAAAATAAATGTAAATGGATACCAGTAGTGTTACTTGAGAAGCCCCCTTCTGTACGAAGCTGAATAAAAGAGTTATTGTTATTCCTGAGCGTTGGCTAAATGCTGCGACACTAGGCATGGTGTGTGTACGGTGTCAGGAGGGTAATGGTTGGGAGTGTGTTGTGTGTGGACTCTGTGCTTACAGGCTGCAGTGTGACTCTGCGTGTACACACACACACGGCCATCGTGTGTTTCACAGGTGCAGGATGTGCCTTTGCCATCACTTGGCTGACATCGTCTCAACTGAGCCCAACTCACAGGGAGGAGGAGTACACATGCCCAGTGCTTGAAACAGGTTGTGCCTTCAACACCTCTTATACACACACACACACACACACACACACACATGCCCGCACGCGCACACACAGACACACACACACATGCACACACCCACACACACACTCACGCATGCATGCACGCACACACACACAGACACACACACACATGCACACACGCACACACACACACACGCATGCATGCACGCACACACACAGACACACACACACATATTTGCACATATGCACAACATATAACACACATACACAAATATAAGCCAGATATAGGATAAGAATTTATGAAATAAGATTTATAACAGATAGATAACAGAATTAATACTGTTCCAAGTGGAATTGATTTTTCTTTGTGGTCTCATTCATTCCACTCCAGTCCTCAATCCTAACCCATCTCACATGCCTCCTATTGGCCTCAGGTGTGTTAGGTGATGTCACAGCCTTCTGCAGGTCTTACATCACCCGCGTCTCACCCGTTTCCCTCATGTCTGTCCTCCGTGGCCTGACCCAACATACACATCTGCCTGCATGCACCATCCATAAATCATCACAGATACTACTGTTCCACATAGAGCGAACTGTTTTGCGCCATTCATGTCATGTCTTCACATGAGCATTGCATGTGCTTATTTTGCACACACACACACACACCACACACACACACACACACACACACACACACACACACACACACACACGTCTTTTGACAAAAGCTGCTTAGCAAGTCCGGATGATAGTAAGAGTTATAAATATGATTCAGTAAGTGTATGGATTTCAATGGAATTGAGGTTTCAAGAACACTCTCAAATGATAAGTCTTCTTTTACATTTCATGCTCATCTTTTTATGGCTCCTGTGATGTCTCACATTTTCTTGTCTGACTTGATATCATAATCACCTGTCAGCTCTTATAATCACCAGTCACATCTGCTTCACACCCTATGACATGACAGGTCATAGCGTATCACTGTGTCAATTAATTACCAGTTTACGACCTGAGGTGATGCTGCATGCGACTCAGTTGGATGCAGCCATTGAATTCTGCTACCTGACTCTGAGTGCACTCATTATACCACTGATACACATTCATGGCCCTACCTCCAGGCTGGTAGTAAACTCTAGCCCAGTAGTATCGCATGATTTCACACTGGGAGCTGCAGGGCCTTCACTTGGGATACAGGGCGTGTAGTGCTGAAGTGATGTACAAACTCGCATGACGGGGGGTTGGTTTGTATGGTGGGAAATGGTAGAACAGGTGGCAAAACTATGTGATGGCTAACAGTAGGTGTTCATAGCTGAGCACCATGCTGTTGGCCTAGATGCATATAAAGCAGGCGAAATACACAGACAGACACACACACACACACTCACTCTCTCTTACACACACACACACACACACACACACACACACACACACACACACACACACACACACACACACACACACACACACACACGGATACACACACACACACACACACACACAGACTTGCTACAGCAAACTGCCATTTTTTTCTTCATTACCATATTCATGGCTGCCTCTCCCCCAGACAATGTTGCTTACAAGGGGGTTTTCTGTGCTTATTTTGGAAATATTACCTCATGGAAAAAACTGTAATGACCAAAAAGTGACACAAAATAACAAAACCTTTTTTTACTATGCTCATCTCTAATTAAAGTCATCCCTATCCCTACAACCTCCTGAAGCTACATAAATGTAACATCTGCTGAATATCAAAGGAACTGTATTGTAAAACATGTGCATTATATTTACAGTGAGTAAAACACATACATTCCTGTTCACTTTTTTTCAATAATACATTAAAAGCATATCATAAATAAATCAAGAATAAACAACAACAACAAGAATAAATCATGATTTCGTTTGACACTAGAAATGCAGAAGGCCGGTAAGGTTAGTTGGTTGAGTGTAGACAACTTTGCCCACAAGGAATTAGCCTAGTGGGAGAAACTTACACTTCATGACCAAGGATGAGTACTTGAAATTGTGTAGTGCTCTGACATGGTAAATAAAAGACTGGAACTGAATGACAGCCCCTGTGTTTAGTGAAGACACAAATGATAGCCCTGAGTGTTTATATCAGATTGTAGAGAAAGGGCTCATAAAAGGTTGTAATTTGATTCAACAGAGTGCAGCTTCTGTTCGTGCATCCTAATTATTGGTGGTTCACCGTAGCAATTTAAGAAAAGTAAATCATCTATAAAACAAGACAAGACAATTCAAGTCAATTAACACTGACTGAACCAAACCTTTAGTTGACAGTGATTAAAAGATTAAAATCAATTATATTTGACACCAAAGTGTCATCGGGGGGGTTGTGGGTCATCAACAGACAATGGTGTTTTCTGCCATCATTTATGAGCTGTGAGTTCAGAGACAAGAGAGAGAGAGGAAAAGAGAGACAGACAGAGAGAGTCAGAGAGAGACGGACAGAGAGAGGGAAGGTGAGTTTAATTCTTGCCTCCACACTCTGAGTCTCAGACATGATCGTCCCACTTTGCAGAAGTTGTCCCGCGACTGGCTGTCATGTCTCACTAATTGCTGCCTCTTGTTCCAGCACATTCCCTTCTGCCGAGCTATTTATTGTGCGTCTGACAGCTGAATCAGGAGTTTGGGAGGCAGATGCTTTTTTTGCCTGAGATTCATCAGTGTCATTACAAATGAGAGGCTGTGCTTGGATAGAGATCTCTTTGGTCATATAAGCCATCTGCCATTTCTGACTCTCACACACTCCTACACACACATTCAACACTCACTCACTCACTCACTCACTCATTCAATCACACACACATTCACACTCACTCACTCACTCACTCACTCACTCACTCACTCACTCACTCACTCACTCACTCACACAAACATAAAGTTTTGGTACACTGTAAATGTTTTAAATTCATTTGGAAAAATACTACTTTTTAATATCACAGAATTTTAATTTAATATTAAGTCTTCTTTTATCCCCCCATTTATCTTCGACCTTCTCTCCAGTCTATCTAGTGAGACTGTGGGCGGAGAGGCACACACGAATCCCAAGTGTGCAGCGCACACACACACACACACACACACACACACACACACACACACACACACACACACACACACACAGACACACACACAGACACACACACACACAGACACACACAAGCACGCCGCACCCACGCACGCATGCACACGCACAAACACACACACACACACACACACACAAACACACACATATACATGCCGCACACACGCACACACACACACACACCTGGCTCTGACTTCACACTCTTGTGCTCAAGAGCCTGATGTAAAACTTGATATTTTGGATGAAAGATGAGTGCAACTTAAGCTGCAAATGCCTCGTTTTTCACTGAAGTGGAATCTATTAATAACACGTCCCAGACCTGCTGTTCCAAAAAAAGAGCCTGCAAGATGAAGGAGTCTGAAAAAAAAACCCCACTTGAAAAAGCACACCGTTTAGACAAAACAACACTTCAGACGCAGTTTTTAGGCTAAACAGCTAACACTAGAGAGGATTGCTTCTGTCTTTGTTGTCTGTGTCTGTGTTTTTTAATGGAATAATTACCAGGCAAGGGGCTGACTGTGGGTAGACGGATCAATCTCACATTATCAACTAGTGGACCACAACAGAGGCAGATAATCAAATTTGCCCTTTGGCTCTGTGTACAAACGCACACTGGCACACCGTGGGGACACCTTCCCTTACCTACCCCTAGCGAGCAGTTAAAGGTTAGCCGTCAACTCTACAAACACCTCTTACTCTCCCCTACGGGGCATCCTGAGCACCAGAGCAGCCCTTTCAGATGACAGCCCAACCTTCAACCCTTTGGTCCAGAGCGGAGGCCTCTGGAGGCCGTCACGCAAGAGAATGCTGCGGAGGTGAAACAAGTAGGATTGCGAATTAGCCATAGTCTTACTGTAGCAACGTTTTAACCTTGTGTTTAAATTAACTTTTGTCTCAGGTGGTTTGGATGCACATCTGTGGTTGCAGGGTAGAAGAGAGAAAAAGAGACAGACAGAGAGAGAGAGAGAGAGAGAGAGAGAGAGCAGTGGGACAGCGAGGAAAGGGGGAAATCGTTTGATGTGTAAATCTGAGGAGCACACAAACACACACACACACACACACACACCACACCAACAGACAGCAATACCCTCTCTCTTCCTCTGTGATCTTCTCCCATTGGACAGGCCAGGTGTTTCACACTGAAGTTTGGGGCAAATTTAGAGTTGGGTAGAAGGGTGGTCTCACTCCAGACAGCGTGAGAGGAATAAATGATTACCTGCCTCTCTATTCATCTCTGTTTTTAGCCACCAATTTTTCTGTACTTACCCCCCATCAAAGTCCTTCTAGACAAGTCCCTGCACTCGGCAGGCATATTGGCAATGCTTTCAGGCGTCTGTCTCAGGTTAATAAGACCAGGCCCTACCTAAATGAATGGCGAGACTCGAGTATATGCACTCTCCAATGACTTGAGGGACATAAAAATACATGGTTGAAATCACAACTAAAACTTGATTGTAATGGCTGGATATGTTTGCTGGTTTGTACAAAATAAAGCATTAAAAGCCCCTTTTCTTATGGGTTATTCTGAACTGCACGCACAGTGCTTCACTACACTGCAACTGTGGTACAGCGGAGCAAGATACTGCAACGTGATTGGAACGTCATTCGTACAGTCTGGCAGATGATTGACTCTTGGCAGCGGAACAGGCAGGATATTTGCAGACACTCACCATATTGCCGTTATGAACTGTCCCCATGCGTTTCTATGGACGATTTCTCCAGGGCTCTGTCTCCTCCTATGTAAGAAAGTCTCTGTCCCAATCTCGTTTTTCCTCCCCTCAACACTCTTTCCTGTGTAGGTTTGTCAGATACTTATACAGATGCAATGTAGTACTAAAGTCAGACATGAGATACATCACAAAAGTCCTTGGAGGAGCAAAGCGGACAATAATCAAAAAACATCAATCTAGCCAATAAAAGAAAGAAAACAAATGTCATCTCGGGCACACAGTGTCAGAATGTGTTAAAATGTTTGTTAATAAACACAAGTTTTTATCATTCATGCGAGTAAGTGAAAGAGCAAAATGGCACACAAACTAGGTTCTGTAATGAAGTATTTTTTTCTTTCACAACCATAAGGGAAAACATATGGTACGTTGCTTCGTTAAGTGTTAATTTGCCTGCCCCTTGTGAGGTGACTTCTCACACTTTTCCTCTCCCAGTTGCCTCCCGGGGACCGTTACCTTGGTAACTCCGGAAATTTTGACTTAGCAGGCTACCAGGGGTGTGTGCGGTTGCTACAATTACGGCAGAGGAGACAAGCCAAGAGAGAGAGAGAGAGAGAGAGAGAGAGAGAGAGAGAAGGAGAGAGAGAGAAGGAGAAGGAGAGAGAAGGCGAGAGAGAGAGAAAGAGAGAGAGAGAGAGAGAGAGAGAGACAGCAGCAGTGCCCATGTTAGCGAAATCCGACTGCTAGCAAAATATATAAATCTCCATTGACTCTATCGATGACCGGCGCATTGCAAGAAATCTGCTGACCTCCTCGTCTGGACACAGGTGGCTGTGAAACCTCACAGGTGTTGATGGGCACCTCAGGTGCGCTGTGGGTCGCCATGGCATGGCCGCGGTACGTCGTTAAAGCCTCTTCCCCTCCACTCTAATGAACCTGCACAAAGAAGGGGGGCATGATGTCACTGCACCGTAAGGGGTTGAGCTGAGCTAAACCTCACTCGGCGTTGAGTCTCGTCTGCACTCTCTTTTTTGATGGGTCTTGAGGGTGCATTCCACGATTCTAAACCCAGACACCTTTTTTGTTTAACTCAATGGAGAGAACCTCATGGCCACTTTGTCTGTCTACTCAGTGTTTACACACACACACACACACACACACACACACACACACACACACACACACACACACACACACACAAATGTGCAAAACCTCCAGTTACACAATCCCAGTTCTGTAAACAGGAAACAAATGTAGTGTTTTGGACTATCAGTGATTTGAACTGAGCAATAAACAATCCCAGTCAATCAGCAAGGTGCTTTGGGACCATGAAAAACTTTTAATTGGCTGTTAAGTTGAAGTATCAACAACCTTTCTGAATCATCTGAGTCACTGACTGCGTCTTTGAGATGTGAATCACAGTCTCACAGTGTGTGTGTGTGTGTGTGTGTGTTGTGTGGTGTGTGGTGTGTGAGTGCATGTGTGCATGTGTATGTGTGTAACTGGGGGTGCGTGTGTACTGTAACTGGGTGTGTTTGCATGACTTTGTATAAAGGTGTTTCTTTGTTATCGCATCTCTTTTACAGCAACAGTGACTCCTGTTGGCTCATCAGAGAGCTGGGTGCAAGGGGCCAAAAGCACAAGGAGCCATAGCAGAGCACAGCAGGCGACATTAGTATGAGCTGCGGTATCTGTGGACGCTCTGTAGTGTAGTGTTGTGTAGTGTAAAGACATGGTCAACAGCTACATGTCTGTCCGTGCAGCACTCCATGCCCAACCAGTGTTTATATATGATGGAATGAAATACAAAAAAATACATGTACAGTAGCCATTCTAATCATACAGCACAAGCCATTAGTGTGATGGTAGGAAAGCATAAAAACGCCTTAACTCACTTTATTTATTTAGTGCAAGAACAAGACCCTCAAGAATCACAAGTGTGATTAACCTTCAAAACTTAAAAACTTACCGGTAAAACTTTAAACACTTTAAAAACTAAAAAGAAATGTTTTTTTTTTTTTTGTTCTGCTTTATGGAGAAATAAGTTTACAGATGCTAAATTGACCAGCTTACAGAACCTAAACACAGATTTATCTCAGTTTTTGACTTGCAGTTACAATGTACAATTTGTTGCAATTTATTTTAAAAGTTATCACACAGATTATGGCTGTAAGTATACTTTATGTTCTGCAAACACCAACTGAACTTAAAAGCATATTACAAAGCACAGACATTTAATATAACCCTGAATAAATCTCACAGATAAACAAGGCAAGTTATTAAGCTCTGCAACCCCATACTTGGAGTAATTACAAAGGAAATGATGAATTGTGCTGCTTCATGATTGTTTATTTCGTCTGAATCGCTGGTTGGTTGTTTCAGGGTTGAACAGATGCTGTGGTTTAATGTCGGCCATACTTAGAATTTAGATTTTTTTTCTTGCTTTTGTCTTTGTGGTTGCTTCTCAACGGACAAATTGTGTTAAAAGTTCTTTCGTGCATTTTTAATCCACCATCTCTTGGGGATTGTAGAGTGAAGGTGAGGGAAGTTCTTCACAACACAAAGAGATGGCTGGGCTCCTGTGGTGTGGCTCAGTGAATGAGTGGCCTGAGAGGTATTTTTACAAGGTTTTATTCTAGGAAACGTCACCAAACTCATGAAAAGAGGCAAGAAAGTGCAAGATAGAAAACAGAAGGGAGTGGAAGAGAAGAAAGGGTGAGATAGACAGAGAGAGACACATAGAGAGAGAGAGAGACAGAGAGAGAGAGAGAGAATGCAAAATGGGGGTGTCCAGAGAGCGAAAATACCAACATTTTCCTTGTTAGTGGTTACTGCACAGCGTGAGACAAAGGATTTCTTCCTCTGCCTCATTCCCTCGGGCCACTATATTCCAGTCTACCCCTGGCAGATGGTACCTTGGCACCTGACAACTGAGAAAATTAAACAAGTGAGTGGAAGGAGGAACCGAGAGAAAAGAAGATAAGCAATACCACCACTCTTTATGTTAACCACCCTCAAAACACAAAACCATTAACTCAGGGCGGCCTTTTATGCATCTGTCGTGGAACCATTTTTCTTTTTCCAAACCCAGTGTTTGTTTGTCTATCCGGGGCGTAGAGCATTTGATAGTCTGACTCTTCAGTTGCAATATCCCCTTGTGTATTCCTAAATATTTCAAACAGGAACCATTTAGCAGGTGGCTCCAATAGTTCCCTTGGGAGTTCACATCGCGTTTCTAAAAGAGGAACAACCTGACATGTAAACTACAAACTGTGCTGCCTGGGCTGAGTTTATAGAGCTGGGTAATAAATAGCCACTGCAGCTGAACCTGGAAAAGAAGCGGCACATCAGCACACCACCTCAATACTGCCTGCACCACCCTGACACAGATTCAGCTGCACCTCAGTCCCTGGAGTCTGTGTTTGTGGTGCTTGTGCAAGCGTCCCCTCCCCTTAGGTGATGTATATGCACAGGAAATGTTCATGGATGTTGTTGTTGTTTGTTTATGTGTGTGTGTGTGTTTATTATCATATTCTACACAGTTTTTTACATCTATATGTTGACTACAGTGTGGTGGGTCTGTCTGCAATGCGGTCGGCCTGAGTGTGCAATTAGTCTACTAATGTTGCTGGACAAACCCATTATGTAAAAAAGCTGCGTCCTGCCAAATAAGAGGCCACTGCAGTCTACAAATATGCAGTGATAATGCGCCAATTTTCTCCCTCTCGAAAGCCCCTTCTTTATTTCACTGACACACTAAAAAGGCACACAATGCTACAAATCACATCAATGGTCTCTAAGCCCAGGGCTGGTTCACATAAGGTCCTTCACTCAAGGTCCTGCAAGGGCCAAGGCCATTCTGCACAGACACACACACACACACACACACACACACACACACACTGGCCTTGACCTATTTATGGCTAACCCTCGGTACTGCCATCGCCCTGGGTGTCAATGTGCTGTGTTACAGCAGATGGATCAGCACCATTCCCCTCAGCGTGATCATTTGGCTGAGGTTAATGTGGCCATTGTCAACCATTAAAGCATGTGAGCTACTAATATTACATGTCTTACAGTACCCATCATCTTAGCGGGTTATGTACACTCCAGCTCCTCATGTATGTGGATGAAATAACACCCAGGCCAAAGATGATTAGATACAGTACATGTTATTTGGTAAGTACTGCTGTATAGTAAAAAAAAAGCTTCCCTGACCCCTTAAGACACAACCTCTAGTCCATGTTTGTTTATGACGAAATGGCATGTCAAAGTTGTATTGTGTTTGTATAGAATTTCTGTCATGGTGTAGTAATGTTGTAGTAAATATTATAGTAAAGATTTTTTTACTTCCACTAGTGGAACAGCAAATCGTTCCACTACGGACGGATACGAACAGCGTATCTAGAAATGTTATCTTGTCAGCTTGTCATAATAACGACAAATTGTGTTTATATGTGTTTGACAGGAAGACAGGAAGTGAGTAGCACTGGCTGTCTAGCCACATGTTCTGCTATGTGTTAATGTTGTTGTGGTGGGAAGACACGCTATCCTCAGCCAGTTCCACTGCTAAGGAGACGCATACCAGCAGTGATACAACTATCAGTGTAATTCTCCATCAGCCCCCATCCACCACCTCCATTCTGGCCTCAATCTATCACTCAGCGTGCTAACACCATGTACCAACCACACTTTTTTTACACACAAGCACACACACGCACACACACAAGCACACACACACACTCTCTTATATATATCCACAGACACACACATACATCCACACACAAACACATGCAAAACGATATTGAAAGGCTTCAAATCATAACTGTAGCTTCGGTTTAATTCGGTTTTCCTTGCTTATCAGGAGTGAAAGCATACCTGCTGAAACGATTTCTACGCCTTGCTTTGCACTGAGCCACTTAATCATTCAGCAAAGAGACCACATTCAGATGGAGGTGATCTGCAGACACACACACACACACACACACACACACACACACACATAGACGCACACACACATACACACAAACAGACACACACAAACACACACACAGACACGTGCGCCTACCTGCCAACAGTGCTAAGGCTAAAATTATGAGAGTATTTACTGTCCACAGGTAAATGTTGCCACGGCGATACATCACTGTCATCTCAGCATCAGCACCTTCTTATCACATCCTCATTGTCCTTCTGATGACAGAGAGAGAGAGAGAGAGAGAGAGAGAGAGAGAGAGAGAGAGAGAGAGAGAGAGAGAGAGAGAGAGAGAATGAGAGAGAGAGAATGAGAGAGACATAGAGAGAGAGACAGAGACAGACAGACAGGGACAGACAGACAGACAGACAGACAGACAGAGACAGACCCTAACCCTAGAGACAGACAGAGACATAAAGACTGTGGGCAGAGACAAAAAAATAGGGAAAAGGGTCAAGGAAAGAGAAAGAGATGAGAGAGAGACAAAGAGAGAGAGAGAAACAGAGAGGCAGATAGAGACAGAGAGACAGACAGAGAAAGAGAGAGACAGACTGAGAAAATGAGGGTATATTTGAGCACAATAGAGCACTAGGGCTTGAGTATGTCAACATGCCTCTCGACATGAGGGTAATGGAGAGTAGCACAATGAATCATTCATCTCTTCTCCAATGCCCCAGTGTAAACGATTCCTGGGGCCTTACACCAACCACGTGTGTATGGAGGAGGTTCATTCAATATGATACACAACCTTTCTTCTTACAACTCACTTCTTTCACATTTCAATTCAAGCCATATTTTTAACATTTTATGTTTAATGTTTTAATGTACAAATGTGTAGTGTGGAAAACCAGACTACCATAATCTTGTTATGATCTAAAATGCTCTGCTTCTTTGCTAATAACTCTTTAACGTCTTTTCCTCTTTTCCAACTGTTTTCCAAGTTTCTGTGCTCTGTTACTCTTACTCTCTCTCTCTTTCTCTTTCTCTCTCTCTCTCTCTCTCTCTCTCTCTCTCTCTCTCTCTCTCTCTCTCTCTCTCTCTCTCTCTCTCTCTCTCTATCTCACTCACTCTATCTCACTCACTCTCTCTTTCTCTCCCCCTTTCAAGGCTATATGTTCTTCTATCCACTAAGGCAGCTTCTGGGAAGCATATAGGAGCCATGCTGGTTGCTGTCAGTGTTGCCACGCAGACATCTAGGCAGCAAGGTCCCAGTGGGTAGTGACACAATCTTTGCCACAAGAGGGAACTCCATATATAGTTTTATCATGACTTCAGCAAGAAGGGGAAGCTTACTGCATTTTGATTAGATCGATTACTGCATAGGCTTTTTCTTGCCAGTGTCAGATGGATTTAGTATTACTGTAATGAAATGCAATATACTGCCAGTACATGAAATTTCAACTAACACCTGTTGTGGGTCAGTATGTTCAACTTGTAATGTCGTGTTGTAAAACCCAGACCTTCCGTCTGTTACGATATCCATGCTTCCATGGGTACACTTAACCACAGTGCACTGTCTGCACTTACTAAGTACACAGATTTCAGCAGGTAAGTGTTGTTCCATATTCCATACTCCGTGGTGCACTTACCGGAATTTCTGATGGTGACTGCAGCCGCGTGTCATTACCCGCCAACTTTGAACGGTGAACGAGACATATTTAAGTCATTGCAAAATGAATACACTACTGCAAGCTTCCTGGAAAATGCGCCAACGTCGTCAGCAACGTTATCTCCTCGTTTCTTCTTCAGTTTGGTCTGTTTGGATTCATCACTTCCGAACCTACGTAGGTAAGATGGTGGCTGTTCAGTGCGAAAAGTGTACATTGTTCCCAGTGTTGTATAGTAACGAAGTAATAATACTTAACTACTGTACTTAAGTACATTTTGGAAGAATTTGTACTTTACTTGAGTTTTTAAAATGTTGATAACTTTCACTTGTACTTCACTATATTTCCGAACCTAATTGCATACTTTTACTCTGATACATTATTAATGTGCCATTTAGTTACTCGTTACTAAAAAAAAAAAAAAAAAAATATTGCCACTTGTTGGCTTCACGCAGTAAGCTAGCTTCGCACTCAGTCCTGATGGAAGAGAAGATGGAGACAGCAGTGTTTTATGTTTTTTTTTTCTTGATGTTGTGATGTACGCCTCATTTTCAGCACTGACTTAATCTTATTTTAAAAAACAAAGGTTTATGAAAAAAAAACCTTGCACAGCTGCCAGATAACATAAAGTTTTCTCTCCACTTTTATTTATAATGACAGCAATTGGTCATGTGTGTGCATTTTCAGCAGTGTAATTGTTTGTCATTTAAGGTTAACCAAAGGTGCCAAATGACCTTCACAATTACCAAAATATTAATAATATTACAAATTCAGATTGCCTTTGCCTGTTAATAACTTTTACTTGTACTTTTAATTACATTACTTGAGTACATTTATTTTTACATTACTTGTCATACTTAAGTGCAAGAAATTTCTGATACTTTAAGACTTTAACTCAAGTAACACTTCAAGTCAGTGACTTCGACTTTTACCAAAGTCATTTTTTGAAGGGGTACGTATACTTTTACTTGAGTGTGATTTTCCAGTACTTTATACAACACTGATTGTTCCACACTCATCGTTTTGAACGTTATGAGGGCAGCATCCGGGTCCTTTCAGTACACTTATTTTCGCCACAATCGTAATCGGAACGTTCTACGTACCCAAACTATGTACAGTAAAGTGCAGGAAGTATGGACTTCGGAACAGACCACTAGAGATGTGGTATGCTACTTTTTTGTGTGAGTTGGAAGTGCTTGCGTGATGGTTGGGTAAGAAAGACGGATAAGAGAGGATGAAGTGAGAAAGTAAAAAAATAATAAATGAATCAACTTTGATCTCTTTGTGACTAAAATATTCACACAACACACTTCTGTCTCAGTACCTGTTGTTTTTTTTTTGGTTGTTTTTTTTACCAGAACTCGTCATCTTGTTCTCTGAACAAAGGCAGGCCTGACTGACAGGACATTATATTAGTGCTGAGGAGAGTCTGGGATTCTCAATTGCACTTAAAAGAAGCGATTGCATCATTAAAGGAGCAGAGCGATGAGGCAGGTATTGGTCCTCGGCATCTGCTGGGAACAAACATCACAAGGAAAGAGGTGTTGAGCATAATGACATCTCAGGTAATCCCTCTGATGCCTCGCGATTAGGCCTGACACCAAAAAAAAAAAAGGCTACAGTACGTGGTTACCTCAGATGATCCCTTGTGAAGGCAGTTTTGTTTCAGCTCCCAGGCAATGGACCAGGGAACAATAGTGCCGTTATAAATTAGAGGCCTATTAAGATGAAGCCTTGGAGAAATATCATAAATCAGAACTAGTCCTAATAGGCCATGCTGGTGATAAATCCATGCACACACTGCCAAAATTTTGTGTGAGACAATAAAACAAAACTGCAAAATATATAAAAAATGAGCACTTCCAGTGCTCTCACATTTGTAGTATCATATTTGTACATATCGTGAAATATATGTTCAAATATTTGATGTTATCCCAGGTTTCTGTGACTGGAAACCACAAGTTTCTCTGTTGTTGACATGCAAACATATGGGCGGTTTTAGGGATTCTGAGGCCCTGGGCAAAGAACAGTTTTGAGGCCCTACCCAGCCGGCGTTTTGGGTGACCGAAAACGATACTTTTTGAGAAAGGGTTCCAAAGTGAGAAAGTCTGACAACGCCGCCGTTTTGTTCTCGTGTGGACAGGCAAAACGCATCCTTTTGAAAACGATGCGTCGTCGCCCATTCACCTTGCGCTGCACATATAACAACAACTTCAAACTTTTACAAACTGGTTGCTGTCGAATAAATTGTGATTTGATTAGCTTGTACTGTAGGCTGGCTGTTGTGCAATTGTCTCTATCCTTTGCCATTAAACTGTCTGTATGGCTAGTAGGCTATACAAATACTTCTTGTAGGCTTTCATTATTCTTAATTAATTAAAGAGCAACTGTCGCTGCCTTCAGCTCCCCTCAGTAACAACACGCATTGCTAAAATCAACATATGACATGTTTTAAGCGAATAATTGCGCAGTTGTCTCAAGTTTATTTGCAGCTCCTTCTATTTTTTCATGTTCTGCTCCGTATCGCTTAAATGGGTCAATTTAACGACGTGACATCTCACAACAGTGTCAAACTTTTACAAACAGGTTGTTGTGAACTTAGGGGTAAAAATCGTCTGCAGTCGTAGGCTATGTGTAATGCTACCTTCTGATATTGAACTACAGGAGTTTTTTTGTATACATCGCTAGTTCAGCCCAACAAACGCTTTTCACGTTATGCTTTTTAAATAGGGCAACTGTCGCTGCATCCGACCCATCTAAACTAGAACGCACATTGCTAAAATCAACATACATTACATGTTTAAAGTGAATCATTGCGCTTCTGATCATGCCCCTCAAGCTGGGACAGAACACCTTCTGCAATGACAACGCAGACGCCAGAGCCAGAGCGAAGCCGGACAGTCGTGTGTGAGAGTACACGCATTGAGAATATAATATAATATGCCTGCTCTCAACCCGAATGA
>CM050209.1:24087500-24105000 GCA_027475355.1 Coilia nasus | reverse complement strand
GAGGAAAGTTAGAATTAAGGTTAGGGTAAGGGCTATAAGTAGGGTTAGTTACTGTACATAGTAACATTTTATCAAATTCAGCCATAGCTCATCTAGATGAAGCAGCTCAACTTGACAGAACACCGGTCTGTCAGTGCAGTACAGCAGCATCACATAATATGAACTGAGGAGCAGAATTTAGAGAGAATATTTGAAAGGTGACACAGGTGAAAAGAACTGGCAGCAGGATCAAAATTTTCCAGTGTGTCGTAAAAAAAGCACCCATCTGACCAATAGAGGCTTACTGATTCTGCTCCACTTGACAGCAGCTTCACAAAATGAAAGCTCTGAGATAATCCCTGTAAATGCAGATGCAATCTCTGGCTGTGACACAGGAGGCCTGGCTTTTATATTCTGCTTTGACAATCTTTAGTGCAGAATCTCTTACTAACCATATAATTTGGTAATGCTATTTCAGTAACACTACTTTTACGGTTTCACTGTTAAAGTGTAGCCTATCTACCTACAGTAGGTACAGTGGTAACACTGTGTAACTAGTGTTGTACTTAGATAATGCATTTTTTGTGACATAAATACATTATGTAAAGAATACTAGTACATGATATTACATATTGTTACACAGGCAGTACCACTGTATCTAATTAGGTAGATACACTGTAGCAGCCACCCCTATAATAAAGTGTTAGGTAAAATTGTTCCTAGAGGCCAAGGAAAGGTCAAGGAAAGGTCAGATAGGGTTTTGGTTATGGGTGTGGCTTATATGGCCATAACCGCCTAAGTTGTTCCTGCCACTCCCCGCTCTTCCGCTGTTGTATTTAACAGTATACAACAATAGATAGATAGATAGATAGATAGATAGAAGATAGAAACAACCAGGACTGCAGGAGACTGATCGTTACACTTTATGTGGCTTTCCACCGGGACAGATGTTATTTCTGCTGTCTCTTTTTTGACAGGGGTTTGCTACATTGCTACAATAGATCTGTGAGTTGGCAGATAAATCTATTTCACTATTGCAGATTGGTATAATCCATACACTGTAAGACACCTTTGGGTTCTAGTGATATTTCAAAAGTCTTTATGGGAGCTGCTAAACCACACAAAAAATAAATAAATAAACTATGAGCTGGAACTAAACATTCATCCATCTTTGTAAGCAAATACGTCAGAGGGCATGTCATCACATTTTACAACGTCTGTTAACTTCTGTTGGTCAGCGGCACAGAGCACTGCATTGGTCGAAGGTTCTGTTTGAATTTAAGCCAAGCCATATTCTCTGATGAACAACCTGAAGTAAACAAAATGGTGGACAGATACATAAACCGTCAAGAGGGGCATAAAACCCAAGCTAATTTAAAAAGTTCAAATTGTACTACTGGACATGCTATTTGCTCAGGTCACTCAGTTCAGCTACTTAGGCCTGTGACATGCAGAACATGCATATATCTACAGTAAAAAAGACTACAACAATGTATTCTTTTTGCTTTTATAGTATAGTAGTCAGGTCACTCAGTTCAGCTACTTAGGCCTGTGACATGCAGAACATGCATACATTTACAATAAAAAGACTACACAATGTATTCTTTTTGCTTCTATAATAGAAAGTAATGACACCTACAGTATAACACATTCTGAATTTAGAGTCTTGTGTGTAGTGGATGTTACTTTATGGTGTCAGTGTGAAACTATTAAAAACAACATGAATTCCCCCTCTAATACTTCACATTCTGTCTAAAGCCATTGCAGCTGTTTCTGTTGCGTTTTGGTTATGGTTGAAGTGAGATCTTATCTGTTTGTGCGAATCTGCGAAAACCCGTTCCATTTTGTGGTTCTGTCATCGCCACTGATGATCCAGCTGCCCTCTAAGTGAGTTTGCCCTATAGAAAGGCCAAGCATGTTTTGCTGAGTAAGGATGTCTGTATTTGCTATACACTATATGATGACAGATGGCAGGCAGTATATGTAGATTACTCAAGTGGAGGTGGAGGTGGTGGTGAACCAGACCGGACTGGACTGCAGTGAACGCCGCAGTGAATTGCTTCAGCTGCAATAAGCTGGCCTCTGTCTCCTTGACTCTGGTGTGGAACCACATAACACACTGTGTGCTGTCACAGCAGGCCATTACGGAGTGAACCAGTGTGCTTTAATATAGTCTTATTGCAAATACATGGCCATGAGAGGCCAGATAGCCATTATGCAGAATTTGTAGCTTATAAAGTAAGGGAGAGTGAGAGAGAGAGAGACAGAGAGAGAGCGAAGGAGGGGGAGAAAGAAAGAGAGAAAGAGAGTGAGGGAGAGGGAGAGAGAGGCAGAGAGAAAAAGCAAAAAAAAAAAAACTGTGGTTAATGAGAATAAGTCAGACAATCAGATTGTGTTCATCCCTCGCCACCAAATCTTTCACACACAAGACTAACATAAAACGACAAAAGCAAAGTTTCTCACTGTGTTTTCATTTTTTCTTCGCATGTTATACTCCAGTGATCAATCTCTTTTTCCTGCCGGCTGTATTTCAGCTTTATGTGCGTGCTCTGTTTCCCCCTTCCCTGTCCTTCTGGCGGGCTCGGGCAACCCAGGGGTATAGTTGTAATCATGCCCTTGCTTGTTGAAATCACTACATCGATATACAATTTTACTCCCCCACAGAGGATGCAGCGTGGAAGACAAAAGCGTGTGTGTGTGTGTGTGTGTGTGTGTGTGTGCGTGCTTGTGTGTACAGTATGTGCGTGTGAGTGCATGCTTGTGTGTATACGAGTGTTTGTGTGTGTGTGTGTGTGTGTGTTTGTGTGTGTGTGTGTGTGTGTGTGTGTGTGTGTGTGTGTGTTTGTTTATGTGTTGGTGTGTGGGCGATTGAGAAAACAAGCAAGCAAGCGGGGGGGGGGGGGGGGGGGGGGGGGGGGGATATGGGAGGAGAGGAGAGTCAGAGAGGGGCAGACTGACGTACACGTATATCAGCTGCTACAGCTACTGCTGAGGGGCATTCTACACAGACAATTCTGAGCAAACAACCCCACATGGACCCTCCAGGGGAGGAGGCGAGCTGAAAATAGCTCCACAGCAAACGCAGCGACCGAGGCAGAGAGCCAGGCAACAATGGCACGGCAGCAGACCACTGAGGCTCCATTTGTGTTTGCTGCTCACTTCTCAAACTTTAAGCTATTTACAGAATGGTATGGACATCAGAAAGCACGTTTTAATTAGAAATGCCTCTGTTGAGAGTCATAAAATATGTTGTCATGGTCATTTTGCAGTTAGTTTGTGAGCAGATGACAGTTCCCCTGGCCAACACTGCATCTAAACATAACTCATTTAGAGTGTGAGGATGCCTGCTCTCTAATAGATTACATGTAGATGTTATAAATATTTAGGATGGATCTCTCAACCAGTGACCAGGTCTTCAACAGAGTCAACAGAACGACAATCTTTTGGTATTGGAAGGATACTGAATGCCTTAAAAGAAAGATAATGACAATGTACAAACCGTTATTCAGATCAAGATGGCCGAGTTGCTCCTGGAGGCAATAGCAAATAAAAGTCCTGGGCTGTTGTTTGGATGGGGATGTGGGGTGACTGAAGGGTGGTATCACTACTGTTTTAATGCAATTGATTGTAATGGCAAATCAATGCTGGTAAACAATGCAAAGTAACCGCCTCGCCTGTGTTAGAGGAAAAGGATGGTAAAGAGCTTGGCAATGTGATGATTAAGGCTCAGATCCTTGAGTAGTTTCATAAAGTGGAAGCAGGTTGCATCACAGAAGAAAATACTTCATGGTGCACCTATCAATACGGGTCGATACATGTAGATTTGTTCCCACCACAAAGTAGACTGAGGCACTGATGATCATGCTGAAAAGGAAACACCAAATCCTGAACCTGCCCTAAGGTTGAAAGAACAGGCGTTTATATGGAGACTGAAAATCTGGGATTAAAAACAGAAGAACACAGTTGCTGACGGCAAGGTTGAAAGAGTGCGGGACACATGGGCTTGATAGGGAAACATTTAACATTACATTACACTTAGCTGATGCTCTTATCCAGAGTGACTTACAGTTATTTAGGTACAGAGTTTTACTTACAGTCCCTAGAGCAACGTGGGGTTAGATGCACTTCAGCCATGGATGACGGTGCAGGAGAGCACTGGTAGTTTCCACCCCCACTCCATTCTTCCTACTGGAACAGGATTCCCAATCCTGATTCATTCCCGATCCCAAGACCAACGCCCTAATCACTAGGCCACAGCTGCCACCCCACCCCACCCCACGCTTCCTACTGGAACAGGATTCAAACCTGCGACCCTCCGATTTCAAGACCAACGCTCTAGTCACTAGGCCACAGCTGCCCCCCACCCCATGCCGATAGGACTGGAAGCAGAGTCTGTTTCACAGACGTCATGCCATGCCTTTCAATATTTCACTTCTAAACAGCAAAGAGATGAAGAACAAACCCAAACTTGCTGAGTAAGGTTCTGACATGCTGCTGTGAGCAAAGATGATTCCCTTGATCCTGGAAGGGCAAATGATCCTGCAGCAAGAGTTTATAAAGCAGTAAAAGCCTCTACCAATAAAGGCTTCTAACACTGCATGTCAGAAAGTGGTTTCTAGCTGTTGGAAAAAGGCCAAAAATAGAAAGCCTACAGTAGCTGACATCAACATCAACAATCATTGTTCTTCATCTGGTTCAATCTAGCAATCATAGCCATATTACTGACTACTGCAAAAAGTATTGTGCTATAAAAACTGTGTATAAGTATGCAGGAAGGTTAAGAGGTACATTTACAGTGGAATCTGAGCTGATGGAATATAAGCTGTGTGCCAAAAACGCAAAATGCCAAAAAATATTGTTGAAGGACCAGTAGACACAGCCAGTGTTTTGGCATTTTGGAGTTTATTTCAATGTGGAGAACACTTGTCTGTGTGTGTGGGTAACACCTTATTTTACAGTTCCTTCTTTAGTGCATCTACATTTAACAACATGTAATATTATATATTTACAGTATACTGTACATTCCTAACACTAACCCTAACCCAAAGGCACAATATACAGTAAGTACATTCTGTTATGTGTTGATACACACTTTGTTGCACTCTCTACCTAATTGATGTAACAGGGACAATAAAATAAAGAGTAACCAATGTTGGGTAAATGGAAAGGACTAAACATTTTGATGTCTGTAGGGCAGCTGTGGCCTAGTGGTTAGGGAGTTGGTCTTGCAATCGAAAGGTTGCCGGTTAGAATCCCGCCCTTCCCATAGTTGAGATGCCCTTGAGCAAGGCGTCTAACCCCACACTGCTCCAGGGACTGTAACTGAAACCCTGTAAATATCTGTAAGTCGCTCTGGATAAGAGCGTCAGCTAAGTGTAATGTAATGTAATGCAATGTCTGTCTTAGTTTAGGGTGGGAGCTACACAAAAAAACATGGCTGTGGGGGTAGAGGACAGACAGGTTACAGGACGGGTTAGAGGTGTGAAGACTTTCTGGAAGAGGGGATGCATATGTGAGCAGGCCCCAGAATGAGTCACATCACAGTCAACATTAACATGCTTATTAAATTAGTTTTAGCCACTTTTGCAGAGAGACAAAAAGACAAAAGATGCATGACGCGCATTAAAGCAGCAATATTCGATTCCATCTCTATGAATTTATAAGGAAGAGACAAATTGGATGGGCTCAAGCCAAGGCCTTGGGGGAGACACAGTTCAGCGAGGAGGAAGCATAGCAATCTCAAGAATGTCTATCTACATTAACAGTGGACTTCGTTTAGAAACCAAACAACAGGCCGGCCTCACTTATCACACTGGGAGCATATGAGGACTGAAGGCTTGAGGAACAGCTGAAAAGTAGGAGTCCTTGGCCTCAGTCAAATAGTTTTTTTCTTCAAAAAGTTCCTAACTGAGTGTAATGACCTAGAAGTGTCTCAGTGGTGGCCATGATAAGTGTTAGTCAAATTCTTTGAAGTCTAAGGAGAGACGCTTCAGCACTTTCTCTGTTCTCTGCTTTAGCATAAGGTACCCTGGCCCATCCTCTGTACAGTACTGAGGGGAGATACTGTTCCTGACATTCTTCATGGTAGCTAAATTTAAAGGGATTAATCATTCAGTTGTTCAGGAAAACAAACCCCAGCAGACCTACATCAATGGCATACACTCAATGGCATACATGGCATACTTATATCGTCTAGTGTAAGTGTGTGTCTGATTCTGTTCCTGCCATGGTTGATGTTTCCAAAGTCCTCTCCTTTCCACATTTTCTTGATCCCATAACATTTTTTTAAACTTAGGCAGAGACAAGGGATATCATTTCTTGGACTATTTGAACCCACGCCGTATTCAGTCCCTATTCGCCCTATTACTGCACTACCCTGATAACCACTGCACTAAAGGACCCTTCTATAACACTGGTCAATTTTACTGGGACAATGTAATCTATGTACTTGAGCTACCACAAAGCACCTTATCATGACACTTGTCTACCTAGTGGAATTCTTATTACCTTTACTTATTATTATTATAATTTTTTTTCCTCCCCTCAGTTCAGTGAATGGTGTATTATGCAGATGTGTGCAATGGGTTTGATCTGTTTTTGCAACGTGTATTATGTGTATGCTACTGGACACCTTAATTTCCTTCAGGATCAATAAAGTTACTCTACTCTGCTCTACTCTACTCTACTCTACTTCTGCCCAGTTAGAGTTGCCGGGGAAATGCACATAAAATTAATTGTCAAGGCGAAAGAGTTAAGCTGGGTGGAATGACACATAATGGAAGAGCATAGTGACTGTCAGTTTGCATTATTCCCCTTCCAAACCCTGTTTTGGAATGGCACAATAGTTTCCGATGACTTCAGTAGTACTTGATATATAAGTACATATTTACACATTGACAAGTGCAAGCTGTACATCGTGTAAAATGACAGTGCTTCTCTAAATTCAAAAAGCATTTAGGTATTCACTGTGCCTTTCCCCTCCCCTTACTGAAATGAGAAACATGAAAATTGTTTGGTGTGCATCACCTATCACGGGTTTATGGGACATGACTGGGCATTTGAAAGGCCGCATAGCCATCTACGCATAACAACAGCAGTTCATCACCATCACACGGCGAGCAGCACGCTGAAAACGCCCTGTACACAAAGCAGTAAATTATTCTGACACCACACTGCACTACAGCGCCATTTCAGAGCAAGTAAATCCCCCAGGTGAGGTCCGTGTCACACAGACAGAGACAACAGCAGGTCTCTGGGGAGTTTAACATGGGAGGGCATCTAATACGCAGGGCCTCAGATAGCATTAGTAGAGACATTCTACAAATCTCTGGGGGCCGAAGCGCAATTTTGTGCCTGGCAGCAGTTAACACAACAAAGTCTTTTTTCGAGTTTGTAATGTAATTTACGACTGCATACAATATGTAGGACTCTCATATGTGTATTATGGCTGTGGAATATCAATTACCCCACAAGCACAGACCAGATTCTTATGAAATGTCAGTATGCTACTGTGTTTCTCTTCCTTAGCCTAGCATATGGTCTAAGGTAACTGCATGAATCATAAAAGCAAGGCTATTCAGCTGATATGAACACAGCGGCTTCCTAGGCTACATGTCTTTGGCAAGGGAAATAACATTACCTAGAGACCAAGGGAAATATATAGAATAAAACACCTTTACAGCCATGGTATATCCAGAAAGAAATGTGTAAGAGGAAAGCTTTCATGTGTTAGCCAACCACAGAATGCAATATGACATTTAATTTTATGGATCATGTAGTAATATAGAAGTAAGAAAAGGTCTGTGCTGTGTTTTATTGTCCATTAGTCCCTCTCCTCTCCATTATCACTCACTGAAGAAGTCATTTATGTGCTCCACTATGACATTAGTCTAAAACCTGGTCCGAAGTCTAATGAAATGGTATCTTTGCTTTATGCATATGGATTGCCAAGTCTAACAAACCTTATCTAACAGACCGAATGCACCATTTTTTCTGAATCACACACATCACAGTGTCTTTTGTCCTCAGAAAAACTGTTGGGATTGTGTCCACAGAACAGTGGAGAGAGCATGTTCATTCATGCAAAAAGAAAACAAAACAGATGATTTATATTGTGCAGTGAAATGACTGCCATTTTTTTGTTCCTCTTTGGACAGAAGGCTTGTGCCCTTTTCACTTTGTTAATAAGCAAAGTTATTTAATCTCTGTTTGAATAATAGATATTTTATCTAGGCCATAGCACATGTTCTTTTTGTCCACAAATGAGTTCTACTATGTAGGTGAAAATGTGGTGTGTAGAAAGGGTCTGCGTTCTGATAAACTGCATCTTTGCAGTGCTGACACAAGTGGCAGCCCTGTCAGCAGCTCTGCCTGGTCTGACACAAGTCACAAAAGGAATTTTATTCAATAAAGAAAAGGCTGCTTAAACTTTTGAAGGCATCAGTGTTTTGTTTGAGTGCAAAGTTAATTATTTTCATTTTCACTATATTGCTTAAAGTAAAATGTGCACAAAATGCCTATTCTGTGAGTCAGCATGTTGTAGAATGCATTCTGTCCCCATAGGTGGCTGACCTTGGTTATGTTATTAGAGTTCCATAAGCCACATAAGGCTTCTTGAGATCTTTGGGGGAATTATTTATACACTATGTATAAAAACATGTATTGAGGTAGACCTTATATATTGCAGGTGCAGGGCTAAGGATGTCACTAGACAATAATGTGGTTGGGAGCCTAACCCTCACACCCACCCAACATTTTTAGAGTAACAAACATGGTTTACATATCCAGCAAACCAAAGAGCTTAGCTGACATTCAGATTAATTCATTTTCAGCTTAATTCATTTTCTGTCTTATTTTTCATAATATAATAATACATCTCTTATTTCATTTCGCATTTACGTGTCTAGTGGTACCTTTCAAAAGCTCAGCATGAGCAATATCAAAACCACATTTTCTTCTAAAAATGCAAATCATTTTCTTGATGTAACTGCAATGGCTTTGGTTCATTTAAGCATTTCAGTATCTCTCTTATGCTAGCATGAAAACATTAAGAAATGTTCTTTATCTCCAAGAGCACAACAAAGTTAACTGAAACACATTATACACACATCTGATCTGTCACTCTTGGGCATTTTTTAAAGCGTATGTTTGTTGTTGAGCCAAATCATACCCGTACTTGGCAAAGCCACCGCATGTTGTTCTTCTTTTAAGGTGATGCAGGCTTGAAGGTTTTTGTTGTTTGTAGCAGACAGAGGTCGCTTTGGTTTTATCTTGTCTTCATTGTCAAGCACCACGCTGTCACAAACTGAAGTATCCTTGTCATGGCTCTCACTAAAGTCCCTTTTGCCAGCTGAAGAGTTGCAAAGCAGTTCACCTGCATTGACAAGATGTCAAGTTTGAAGAGGATGTTCTAGGAATCCTTGAACTCTGCCTGATAATGGGAACAACTTGCAATGAAGCTGTCATGTCTGGAACAACTTCAGTGCAGAGAGGAAGTAACAACACTTATAAAATGAGGGAAAAAGGGAGGGTATTGACTGCAGAAATACTAAAACTGTCCTACATTTTGATTTTCAGTCTCATCACTGTAACACTACAGACACTACATCCAGTTCTCTGCATTACTGCTAGGCATAGTGAGCACTTTACTGTAACATGAGAACTACATCCTCTGCATATTAGAAATGAAGAATGGCCACGAAATACAGACAGCGGTGGCCCACAGAGCGTTGGCTTGTCTCTGATTTTGGTTACGCCAATATAAGGGTTTAAGGGCCAAATAAAAATAAAAATAAAAGTAAAGGTAAATGTTTAGGGTCAATTTAACCTTCTCAATTGGTAGGACGGACAATGAATAACACAAATTTCACTTGACACTGGACTATAAATTGGCTCTATAAATCTGGTTACCTTGCTTTCCTTACAAAATCAGATCCTTAGATTAGTGCAGTGCTTCTCAAAAAGTGGGGCAGGCGTAACAGAAAATAACTGAGGGGGGTGTAACAGAAAATAACTGAGGGGGGTGTAACAGAAAATAACTGAGGGGGGTGTAACAGAAAATAACTGAGGGGGGTGTAACAGAAAATAACTGAGGGGGGTGTAACAGAAAATAATTGAGAAGCACTGGGTTAGTGCTACATGTTTCGGCATGCCTCCTCTCTTTGCCTATTTAATTGGACTTGCAGAAACAATGACATGGATCAGGTCTCTTGTATCTTCAGTCAACACAGACTGAAACAGCTGTGCCATGGCTCCAAGGTGGTCTGTGCAAGGACTTTGCTCTGAAGGCATTCCTGCTGCCTTATAATTTTCATGCAGCATGCAGCACCGAGACTGATGAGGCAGCGATGTGATTTTGATGAGTAGAGTGAAGGGGGGGAAAGAGAGCAACTGACCTACCTGGCCTTGAACACAGCGGCCCCCAGGGTCAAAAGCCTCCCAGCTTAACTGCCTCACCAAAGCGGGGGAGGCTCATTGGTATGGCAAACGAGGCGCATGCTGAGTCTCTCTACCGACCACTTCTAAAGGAGTGACTCCATGCAGGAGCTGACAAAACAACATCTGACGACACGTAAGAATTTAAATCAGGTTTGAAATTGACGGTGAGTTTCATGGCATGACAATCAATCCACTCGTTCTGGTACCTTGCTGGTTCTGGTTCTTAGTTTTACTGTAACTCATTAGGACCAAACACTAAGACCCACTGGGCCTGAATAACGTATAATCGGCATGCCTAAAATGATTAATTATTTGATAGAGCAGTTTATAGAGATGCAAAAGCTTAATCTCTTGCTGGGATTACGGCACAGAAAACAGAGATGACTACTACAGAGAGAATACTAAGAGATTATCACACAACATCACATTCCCCCTATCCAGTCTTCTCTCTTTGTCTTGAACTAATGCTTGTTTTCCATGGCATTCTGATATTGTTGAATG
This sequence comes from Coilia nasus, assembly GCA_027475355.1. Taxonomy (NCBI): domain Eukaryota; kingdom Metazoa; phylum Chordata; class Actinopteri; order Clupeiformes; family Engraulidae; genus Coilia; species Coilia nasus. The sequence goes on along the minus strand of CM050209.1, from coordinate 24,094,083 downwards.
ACTTTAGGTGTGTGTGTGTGTGTGTGTGTGTGTGTGTGTGTGCACATGTGTGTTTGTGTCTGTGTGCATGTGGTGTGTGTGTAAGTGTGTGTGTGAGAGAGACAGAGAGAGAGATAGAGAGAGAGAGGGAGAGAAAGAGAGAGAGAGAGGGAGAGAAAGAGAGAGAATTAAAGACAGTGAGAGAATGAGAGAGAGAGAGAGAACAGGATAAAGATGATCATGTGAGAGTGTTTGTTTAGGAGTGTGAGATTAATCTCACTGTGCCATCTGTGTTTGCTGAGTATCAGGTGTGCCATCAGATGTAGCTAATCCCATTCTCCCATGCTAGCCTCTCAATCCTCTCTCTTCCTCTCTTGATCATGTCTCTTTCTCTCTCCATCATCTCTCTGTATCTCTCCATCATGTCTCTTCCTCTATCTATCATCTCTCTGTACCTCACCATCATGTCTCTTTCTCTCTCAATCATCTCTCTGTATCTCTTCATTGTTTCGCTTTCTCTCTCAATCCTCTCTCTTCCTCTCTTGATCATGTCTCTTTCTCTCTCCATCATCTCTCTGTATCACTCCATCATCTCTCTTTCTTTCTCTGTCATTTCTCTGTATCACTCCATCATCATGTCTTGTCTTGTCTTGTCATGTCCTGTTTCTCTCAATCATCTCTCTTTTTCTCTCTATTTTTTCCCAATCACCTTTTTCTTTCTATCATCCCTCTTCCTCTCTCCATTCTCTGTCTTTCTCTCTCCATCATCTTTAAGTATATCTTGATCCTCTTTCTCTCTCTCAATCAACTCTTTCTCTCTCCATCATCTCTAAGTATCTCCTGATCATCTTTCTCTCTCTCAATCAACTCTCTTTCTCTCTCCATCATCTCTAAGTATCTCTTGATCATCTTTCTCTCTCTCAATCAACTTTCTTTCTCTCTCAATCATCTCTCTATCCTCTTCATCATCTCTCTTTCTCTCTCCACCATTGCTCTGTATCTCTCTACCATTTCTCTTCCTCTCTTGATCATCTATTTCTCTCTCAATCATCTTTCTGTATCTCTTCATCTCTCTTTCTCTCTCCATTGTCTCCTTTTCCCTCTCCATCATCTCTCTTTCTTTCTCCACCATCTCTCTTTCTTTCTCCATCATCTCTCTGTATCTCTCCATCATCTCTCCTCCTCTCTCCATCATCTTTCTGTATCTCTCCATCATCTCTCGTCCTCTCTCCACCATCTCTCTGTATCTCTCCATCATCTCTCCTCCTCTCTCCACCATCTCTCTGTATCTCTCCATCATCTCTCTGTATCTCTCTGTATCTCTCCATCATTTCTCCTCCTCTCTCCATCATCTCTCTGTATCTCTCCACCATCTCTCTGTATCTCTCCATCATCTCTCTGTATCTCTCCATCATCTCTCTTCCTCTCTCCATCATCTCTCCTCCTCTCTCCATCATCTCTCTGTATCTCTCCATCATCTCTCCTCCTCTCTCCACCATCTCTCTGTATCTCTCCATCATCTCTCCTCTTCTCTCCATCATGTCTCTGTATCTCTCCATCATCTCTCCTCCTCTCTCCATCATCTCTCTATATCTCTCCATCATCTCTCCTCCTCTCTCCACCATCTCTCTGTATCTCTCCATCATCTCTCTGTATCTCTCCATCATCTCTCTGTATCTCTCCATAATCTCTCCTCCTCTCTCCACCATCTCTCTGTATCTCTCCATCATCTCTCCTCCTCTCTCCACCATCTCTCTGTATCTCTCCATCATCTCTCCTCCTCTCTCCACCATCTCTCTGTATCTCTCCATCATCTCTCCTCCTCTCTCCACCATCTCTCTGTATCTCTCCATAATCTCTCCTCTCTCCATCATCTCTCTGTATCTCTCCATCGTCTCTCTGTATCTCTCCACCATCTCTCTGTATCTCTCCATCATGTCTCTGTATCTCTCCATCATGTCTCTGTATCTCTCCATCGTCTCTCTGTATCTCTCCATCATCTCTCTGTATCTCTCCATCATGTCTCTGTATCTCTCCACCATCTCTCTGTATCTCTCCATCATCTCTCTGTATCTCTCCATCATGTCTCTGTATCTCTCCTCTGTAGCTCCCCTGTGCCGTGCTCAGACATGCCCACACAAACAAAGCACCCCATCCTATTGTGCCTGTCTGAGAGCAGCTAGAAGTGTCTTCTTCGGATTAAAAGATATTTGCTACACCTGTGACAAAGATCTTTTCTCTCTCTTGGTGCTGTGTGTGTGTGTGTGTGTGTGTGTGTGTGTGTGTGTGTGTGTGCGTGTGTGTTTCTTTGTTTGTTTGTTTGTCTGTGTTTGTCTGTGTGCTTGCGAGCCTGTATGCTAGTAGACTTTTTCAGTTAAATGAGTCAGAAAGAGGAACAGATATGACACACTAACTTCATCTGGTTTTAAACTTGTAAACAGGTGTCAAATGCCCAGTTCTCTTTCTTTCTCATGCTCTCTCTCCTACACACACACCACACAGACAAGCGGAAGCAACAACACATCTGCTGAAATGCCAGCACCCAGCTCTCAGGCTTACTCGTGACCTGGTGCCACACTTCATCTATCCTAATTAGTCAGGTGATTATGTTTTGACACGAAGTTAAGTTTTGCCATCTTGTATATGTGAGTGTCATTATGTGTGTGCGATTGTGTGTGTGTGTGTGTGTGTGTGTGGGTGTGTGTGTGTGTGTGTGTGTGTGTGTGTGTGTGTGTGCCTGTGTGTGCCTGTGTGTGTGTGTGTGCCTGTGTGTGTGCCTGTGTGTGGGTGTGTGTGTGTGTGTGTGTGTGTGTGTGTGTGTGCCTGTGTGTGTGTGTGTGTGTATGTGTATGTGTCACGACAGTGGCGACAATGCACTCTTGACGGTAACTATTTTAGGAATACGACAAAAAGTCCACCCGTCTGGAATAATTCTCCCTCTCTCCTCCACGACACCCAACTGTCACTCACACATCCCGCACGCTCATTAGGCCTCCATATTGTCATTCTTCCGTTCTCCTCTCAGCTCTTCCTCTGCCTTTTCCCCCCTCTCTCTCTCTTTCTGCCTTCTCCCTTCCCTCTCCCTCCCTCTCTGTCTCGCTCTCTCTTTCTACCACCAGGTAGGTTTTCCTCTTGTCATCTTCTTTACCTCTTCACCCTGACTCAATCTGTCTCCATTTCTGCCAGTCCTCGGGCTTGCCTTGTTTTCAGAAGGACAGCAGAACTTCCTGCCCGTCTCACCGATGCTTTAATGAGCGGCACTGAGTGTGATGAAAGAATGACCTGTGCATAGTAATTCACATCATATGGCCCTGGCGACTGGACGCAGATATGCTTAGGTCAAGGCGATATGCACTGAAACACACGCATGAGCTACAGCACAACATAGTGCTGTATGCTATCCATGGTGACTGTAGCTTGTGTGGTATCCTGGGCAAACTTCCCCCTTCAGCAGTGTTGTAATGTAACGAAGTACAAATACTTCTGTGTTGTATCTGTGCTGATTTGTGTGCTGATTTAACTGTATAAATACCTAACATTTTTAGTTGGTTTGTATTTATTGTGAGTTTCCAGCAGTATTAGCCCAATATTATGTCCAATTTATTCTTCAGAAGTAAAGATGTTATGAGTGACGTTAGGACAGCAGGATTAGTAGCCTAATGAACATTTCATTGCATTTAGCTGCCGCTCTTATCCAGGGCGACTTACAGGGAATTAAGTACAGGGACAGCTCCCCTGGGGCCTAGACATGGGGTTAGATGCTTTGCTCAAGGGTGCTTCAGCCACATATGAGAGTGCGGGAGAGCACTGGTTATGCACCCCCCATCCACCACCACCCACAATTATTTCTACTGGTACAGGATCGATCCTGTGACCTTCCGGTCTCAAAACCAACTCTTAAACCATTATGCCACAGCTGCCTGCTTTAAGAAGTTAATTTATTGTTTGAGGAAATAGTTGTGTACCATATAGCAAGCAGTCAAAGCCAAAACAAGCTCTCCTATTATTCAGCGTTCGATAGATTCTGTAAGTTTTCATCAAGTATATATAAAATATATACCTTTTGCATGGTAACCTTAAGGGTTGGGGTTAGTAAAAACAGCTCATTGATGATAATTCCAGGGTCGTTTTTTGAAAATTTAGCTATATCTGTTATTTTTTATAATGACTTAGTGATTTTGCATTAGCAAAATGACAAATAGGTTCAAGTCGGGTTCAGTTTCGAAATTTGTTCTAGTTGCTGGTTTCTAATTCTGCATAGGCTAGGGGCCATTTCATTTAATGAACAGTTAGCAGCCACAGTAGACCAGAACTATGTACAGGACACATGTAAAACTTTAATTAAGACACAGCTATAAACGGCTTAATTTTCAGGTCAGGTTAACTACGTACAAGATTAGCCCAGTACTGACAGATTCAGAAAGTATTACCTCAGCTTGGGTGCCATTGCGGTTGGATGGACTGTCCAGACACCTGTTGGAGATACACTATTTTTGTTTATCCCAAAGGTTTCTGCTTTAAGTGTCTCACATTGTGGCATAAATGAATAAAAGTGAAGAAAATGTTATGTTCTCACTTCTCTTCCCACACTCCCCCTGTCTCTTTCTCTCTCTCATTTTGGGATTGAATGTCTGAAGTGAAGAAGAAAATGGCAAACTAAAGTCACACAGTCACACAGCCCCTGTGCGTGCATCTGTGTGTGTCTGTGTGTGTGTATATGTGTGTGTGAGTGTGTGTGTGTGTGTGTGTGTGTGTGTGTGTGTGTGTGTGTGTGTGTGTGTGTGTGTGTGTGTGTGTGTAGAAAAGAAAAAGAGGAAAAAACTGTGTGGTGTGTGATGGCTTAACATGTGGGATTATATATCGGCCTGACATTTGCTGAGTCTTTGCGGATAAATCATTGGAGATGAATGCCTGTTAGATGGATATGTGTGTGTGAGAGAGAAAGAGAGAGAGATACAGAGAGATACAGAGAGAGAGAGAGAGAAAGAGAGAGAGAGAGATAGAGAGTTTATGTTTGTGTGTGTGTGGGTGAATGCGCGAGTGTGTGTGCGCACACGCGCATGTGTGTGTGTGTCTGGGAGGATATGGCAGCAGCTCTGTCCCCACAGCAAAGCTTGTCATCCTTTATATGAAACAGTTTTTCATGCTGTTAAAGTTTAATGTCTTGTGTTTGTGGGAATGTTGTCAGGATATGCAATCACAAATTTTCCACACAGTGCCACATAAAAAATAAAACAAACAAATAAAAAAAAACCGAAACAACAAGAATGATGTGTGTGAGAGACAAATATCTCCTGTGTGAGATATCCTTTCCTCAGATTTCAAAAAAACACATGTACACGGACACACACACATATGCAAAAGCTAATGAGGTTTTACATAAATAACAGTGCTAGACAAGAACTACCTGTTCAAATAGCTCACAGACACATTATATATACTTATAACCCATAGGCTATTGTATTTCTACAGGCTCAGGATTCTGGTTTTGTGGTAAGGGAAGCTTCTAGAGATGGAGATGGAGATAGTGATGGAGGGCGTTATCCCTGAGGGGAATCTTACAGGTGGGGCGGTCACACTGATGGCCCTGTCTCTGGACACTCTGATGAAAGCAGTGTGTCTTCTGATTGATGTTTTATTCCTCCTCAGGGATGTGTGGCCTCGCACAGAACTCCCTCTACAGAGAATAGAAGTCTTTTGAAACATGCGGCCATGTATACATGTATGTGTGTGCGTGTGTGTGTATGTGTGTGCGTGTGTGCGTGGAAGTGTGTGTGTGTATGTGTGTGTGTGTGTGTGCGTGTGTGTGTGTGTGTGTGTGTGTGTGTGTGTGTGTGTGTGTGTGCGTGTGTTTGTGCGTGTGTGTGGGGGTGGGTGGGTGGAAGTGTGTGTGTGTGTGGATGCAAGTGTGTGTGTCAGGAGAGACTGGGGAGATATCAAGATGCACAGATATGTTTTTTATGAGACACAGATGTTTAGAAGGCAGTTGCAACCAAGGACATGATGGCAACTAGAGATGATGATGATGATGATTATTATGATGATAATTATGTGTTATTATTGTCTCAGAGGTGTTCTCAGTAATACAAAAATGGATGGTGGCGTCTGTCAAATCTCTCCAAACATTAGCATTTAAGAAATGGCATTAATTTAAAATTGGCATTGTTGTTGTTATTATGTTTGTCATTGATGGGGAGATAGCATTTTCAAATCACACTTTGTTAGGCACTTACTGCAAATTGGTAACAAGTGCCTTTTTGTTTGTCGATGTACAAAGCGCCTGTGCAGACTCTACTGTAATCTGCTTTCATTTAGCCACTGCACAATGGCAGGGTATTGAAGGAGTGCCGGTAGACTGCGGTGAATTGTGATGCCACAAAAAAAGAGATAGGAGGGTTTTGAGAGAGGGTGACATAGAGTGTGAGATGGAGGACATCTGAAAACACAGTGCCATTGTCAAACAATCCTTAAAGAGACAGCGCGGTAAAAAAAAAAAAAAAAAAAAAAAACGTTCTTCAACATATTGCTCCTGTGTGCGTCTACATGCATTTGATGAATTATAGTGACACATTGTTGTTTTTGGAGCCACAAAAAAGACTGCAGT
>CM050209.1:24075000-24082500 GCA_027475355.1 Coilia nasus | reverse complement strand
GTATGTGTCTGAGTATGTGTACCTGTGTATGTGTACCTGTGTGTGTGTGTGTGTGTGTGTGTGTGTGTGTGTGTGTGTGTGTGTGTGTGTGTGTGTGTGTGTGTGTGTGTGTGTAGACATGAGTGTGTGTGTGCATGCATGCATGCTTGTGTGCGTGCATCTGTATGTGTATGTGTGTGCGTGTGTGTGTGTGTGTTTGTGGGGTCTGAACCTGCCTATCCTGTACTAATTGATTGGCTTCCCAGTAGAGTACACTATGAGAATGGACGACCGGCTCCGCATTGATCGGCTTCCAGATCTATTCTCTCTGTCTGCTCATTTGCTCTCCGCTCAGGACTCAGCAGAGAGGACCCCACCGCCGCCACGCGTGTCAGGAGTTACTAGCGAGGTTTAAATCCAGGCTCAGATTTTTACCATCTTGATCTTTTCTGTGCTCTTTTCAGTGCTCTTTTTCTTTTCTTCTCTTTCTTTTTTCTTTATTGTCTCTGTGTGTCCCTGTATGTCATTGCTGCTGCCACACTTCAGTTTCCCAGCTAGGGATCAATAAAGTCTGTCTGTCTGTCTGTCTGTCTGTCTGTCTGTCTGTCTGTCTGTCTGTCTGTCTGTCTGTCTGTCTGTCTGTCTGTCTGTCTGTCTGTCTGTCTGTCTGTCTGTCTGTCTGTCTCTAAAGGTTACAGGTAATGCTAAGTCAAAAAGGTTTTCTTGCTATGATATGAGGTTCTTTGTAATAAGGCTTGGCTTGAACATAATACATAAATGTAAAAGTAATCAGAAATAAAACAATATACATATTCTTCATCATAAAGCATAGGAAAAAAATACAAAGTACATATTTCCATATACATCTACAATGTGTATGAAAAAAGAATGATGTTTGTGTGTGTCATGTCAAAAAACAAAGACCAAACAATAGTCTGTGATAGTAAGTGGATCCCCCAGCAATGTCTACAACAAAACAATTTGCACATCTGAACTCCTCAACTAGCCTTCTGTAGTAGGCAAATATGAGGAAGGCACGACAGGGTATGTTCGAATACATAAGTAGGCTTTTAGTAAACATCAAAAAGGTAGCCAGATGGCTTACTGCTTCTGGCAGAACTGCAAGCAAACTACACTACGTTGCCTATTAGCCACCATGAGGTCTGAAAAACAAACGAAACGGGAAAAAAAGGACAACAGTAAAACATCCTGGTCAGAGGACAGGCAAGATGGCGTTGTTGTAGTAATTCTGGATTGTACCGTCCACTACCTAGCTTGCAATGTTAAAGCTGCTATTGTAGCGGTTGAGTGGTAGAAACAGACTAGAACACAGTGCCTACTAAGGTTTCGGGCACAGCGAATGTTCCCAATAGAGAAGTGCAGCCAACAGGAGAGAGTGACCTGCTTATATGCCCACACCCTCTCCAGGTGCACATGATTGAACAATTAGTCCCATCAGGCCTGCACAGGTGCTGTATGCTCTGGAGGCTCTGCGGAGGACACAGGGGGTTCTAACAGCCTGTTTGTCTATCTGTCTGTCTGTCTGCCTGTCTGTCTGTCTGACTAAATGCCTGCCTGCCTGCCTGCCTGCCTGTAAGTCTGTCTGTCTGTCTGTCTGTGTCTTACTGTCGGTCTGTCTGTCTGTCTGTCTGTGAGTCTGTCTGTCTGTGTAGAGCACACACAGACAGAATGATAACACGGTAGGCCCTTTCACTGTGGTGAAGATAATGAAATTGCCAAAGGCAATTCCTTGTAAACACACCCAAGGACTATTCACCCTGTCAATGTGACATTTGACAGATGTTTTCATTTGTGTATTACAGACAGAATGAACTCTTGTGACTCTCAATGTCACATTCAGAATGGTGCAGACATAATCTCATGCTTTCCTAATATTAACAGCTTATTCAAACATGAATTCAGATATATAAGTTCATCATTCATAGTGTTTGTTTGTGTGTGTGTGTGTGTGTGTGTGTGTGTGTGTGTGTGTGTGTGTGTGTGTGTGTGTGTGTGTGTGTGTGTGTGTGTGTGTGAGAAATTCCTTCCCTGATTTTCTGCTATTTGGACATGGTTTCTGTACCGGCTGTTGCCTGTGGCAACCATGGAGGAAATAGTCTGCTGGTAATGGTTTGTGTGTGTGTGCTCTTATGTCAGTGCGTGTGTGTGTGTGTGTGTGTGTGTGTGTGTGTGTGTGTGTGTGTGTGTGTGTGTGTGTGTGTGTGTGTGTGTGTGCTGTTCTGTTTGTGAGTGTGTCCCATGCAGGGGAGTTAACAAGGGCTTATTCACGCTGATTTGGGGTAATGAGCTCCAACATTTTAGCTCCCCTTGGCAACTACACACACACACACACACACACACTCATGCACATACAGAGAGAGAGAGAGAAAGAGAGAGAGGTGTCAACACCCCCACACACACAAAGCCACACAGCCTAGACACACAATCAAACACACACACATACACACACAAAGACACATAAACCTAGACACTCACACACACACACACACACACACACACACACACACACACACACACACACACACACACACACACACACACACACACACAATCACACCCAAGCATAAACTGAGTTACACCCTCAGTCATCCACAGCACTCAGTGGGTAAGTGATTACCTCTCCACTCTGCACCAATCCTGCAATAAGCACCAGGAAAAAAAAATACATAGCCCGCCAACCCACAGCCCACAGACTAACTGAAATGCCTATCTAACCCTCCTTCAGGCAGCTATATGCTGCAGGTTTGACAAGGGAGAGGCCCTGGGCTCTCTTTATCATGTTGCATCGGTATCTCTACAGAATACCTGTTAGTGAGATCGCTACCTCTTCGCCCACCCACACAGCCATCTGTGCTTGGACGAGAAGCATCCGCTCTGCTCTGCTCCACTCCTCTCCTCCCAACAGACACCAACGTCCCAGCCAGAGAGACAGGCACGCTTACAGTACCTGCCTCTCAGTAATGCCATCCCATCCTCAGGCTCTTCTTCTTCAGTGTGATGATGATATGAGCTAGTATTTTTCCACATTATTTACAGTTTTATGGTCATTGTGTAGGTGAAGTGGCGGGTAAATGCACTTACACGCTGTTTACGTACCTCTTCGCCTTACAAAACAGCATTTACTTGCCTTTCTAAGGTTGCTACTGTTAAAGATATGCGTAGCTTACCCACCTTTTTCACCACTGCACATGTCGTTTACCTGTGGGGTGTGACATATTGGATAGGAGCACACACCTCTTTGACTTGTGAAACGGTGTTTACTTGCCATTTTTAAGATTGCTTCTATTATGCATACAGTAGTTTGACATGCATAGCTATGCATAGATATGCATAATTTGCCCACCTTTTCTACCACTGTACATATCGTTTACTTGTGGTGTGTGACATGTTGGATAGGGGCATACACTTCTCTGACTTATAAAACAGCTTTTATTTGCCCTTTTCAAGATTATTACTTACAGTTTTTCTCAATTGGTTTGGTACATTTCTCACAGAAGAATTGAAATTTTCAAAAGTTCTTGTTCAATTGTCACATCATCATGCCATTTGTGCAGATGAAAAAGGCAGTTTCTCATTGCATTAAACAAATTGCAAATGCTTTTGTCCATCCATGCTTTGTGTACAATTCTCAGTTTTTTTCGTACAATATCAATTGCTTTTGTCATGCTAATCAAAATGCTTTGTTATGGGAATCTATCAAATAGTCTCACTCCCCAACATATTTAGGCTGTAGTTCATCATATAAGTTTTCACATGCAAAATGATTTACCAAGCTATCATAACATTTCAAGCCTGGAGGTGGAAGGTGTATGACCGTGAGCCACACACACACAAGTAACCCTTCTGGCTGCAATGGATGCAGCATGCCAAGACATAACAGCAGATTCCTGCAGAGCATGGATTAGGCACTCCAGAAGATACTATCCACACTGCCTTGCACCGGAGGACATCCAATGTGACATGGATGAAAATTTGTGGCCTGACAGACGAAAATGTGAAGAAGCTGAAGATCAGGATTAGGATTTAGAATTTGGGGAGATGTTCATATTTTTTGTTTACTTACTGTATGACCTATGTTTATATTTTTGACCTATGTTTACTTACTGTATTTTACCTTTGTTGTGTGCAGTGCTGTCTTTTTTTTCTTTATGCACTGCAATGTCAATGTCTGCCAATAAAGAAGTCATACTGTAAATGTGAATCTTGTCTTTTGCAATCAATCTCACATTTATACATTATATGAGGTCAAATGTACAACACTTGTCATCACACCTAAACCACATTTTACATCACAATCTCCCTTTGAAGTGCACTATTTAATTGCCAACATGACAAATGAATTCCACTGTCTTATCCGTACACAGTGACACAGTGACTAAACATTCTGATGGCACTGACACGTATATTGACACAAAAACTTGCTTTTGAGGGATGAACTAAGGATTTTGAGCATGAGACTGGCTTTTGCAGCTGATCCACGGTGTTTTGCTATTTGTCCAAACTGTTTTGAGAAATGCACTCGATCTTCTGCAAATTGCAAGAAAGATTTGAAAAATGTACCAAAGCGATAGAGAAAAACTGTAAAGATATGCATAGTTTACAACTTTCATCTTTTAACTTATCATTGCCTGCATCATTTACTTGTAGTGTGTGCGCATATACTGAAGGGATACAGTACATTCCGCACATGCTCAGTTCTTTCAGTGCTGTTTTTTTCCCCCAGCCTTAATGATATGCAGTAATGTTTGCAAAAGTAAATGTGTTTATTGATTTGTGTGTTTATTCAGAAAATGACCTTACCCTCCTGGGAGCCTGGCACTGATAGGACTGTTACAGCACAGCGCGTCCATTTGTTATGAAAGTAATTAAAAATTAAACAGTTGTCCAAAACAATGCCAGTGGATAATTGGTTTTGTCACTCTGCTTTGTCTCTTTGTGCTTATTAATAATTAAGCAGAAAGTGAAGCAGTGGCAACAGTAAATATAATGGCAGGCATAAAAACATCATCGGCGTAGATTAGTGTTAGAACAGCAGAGACAAAAATGCAAGGCTTCATCCCATACCGCAGCCATTTCATTCTGTTTCATGGCTTATTTCTCAACTGGGCTGTGGAAGTTTGCAAAGGGCTCTGTCCAAGGTGCTGATCTGCAGGATACAGCCAATGCAGTTCCATGCACAGAGAAATACGATTAAAGAATTAATTGCAGTAATTCGAATTCTAAAATATCTCAGTTTAAATGCCAAGTGAACACACACAAATCCTATTTCAATCAAATTCCTCAAATGTTCAATGTCTATTCAGAGTAAGGTGAATAATCAGACTAAAATCTAATTTATTTGCATGTAACCTGACTGACTATAGCAAGAGGAAGTCTCAGCTTTTAAAAATACTATGTAACTTCCTACCTAGAACACATGCTGAAACCTAACAATAATTTGAACAATACATTCCAAGAATATTGGTCCATACACACTTGAAATTCTTTTTTACTGTTTAATTTTTTGCTCCCAAATAACCTTTTAACCATTGATGGTGTGCTTCAGATTTCAGAAGAAAACAGCAAAAAGGATTTCAAGTGTGCAGACCCGGACCCATCTTCTTGGAATCTCCTTGACCTATTTTGTCCCTCACTTGCACCTGGAATGTGCGGAGAGATTGTTTGTAACAAAAGCAGGAGAAGAAGGCTGCAGTATGCATATACACAATGTTTTAAATGTTATGCTATGCTAATGAATTATTATGAGTTATGCTATGCTATGCTATGTTTTGCTATGCTAATGAATTTTGCATATGCATAGTGCAGCCTCCTTCTCTTGTTTTTCAATGGTCGACATTTGGCCACTCTAAAAGTAAGCTTAAGTTGTCTGAGTAAAGCCTGCTCCTAGCCTTATGAACTTGTAACAAAACCTTACAATCAAAAACAACAACCCAGCAGGCTCTGATTAGGAAGCTGTCAACAGACTAAGCATTGTCTTTTGATAATATAGATCACGGTGTCATGGTGTATGCTTTGTTCACATTTTCACAGTGTTTCATGTCAGAACACTGACCTCCATGGTGAATGCTGTGAAAATGAAAGGCAATGATTTTATTTTATTTAGATAAAGCACAGTGCATTGTAACGCTTTTTTTTTAAAGTGCTTTATAAATAAAAATGTTATTATTTTATTATTACTATATATATCAACCCTTCATGGGACCTATCATTAACAGAATAATATTGAAACTGATATTAAAGCCAGTTCCAAATAAAAAAAACATCACAGATGTGTTTCTCATGGTGATGAAATGTATGGTTGCATATCTACCTTATGTATGGCTGCTGGCATAACTTATGCCAGTCGTTCTCCACTAAGCCATGACTGTATGGTGCCTGTCAAAATGCTGAATGACATGGGAATAGTTCAAATGATGTGTGTCTTTTTAATATGCAGACTTAATTATTCCAGTAATGTATATTTATACTATGAATTATTTATACTGCTTTTGTATGTAGAAGGGGGTCTTAGCTGCTGCATCTGTGTCAAACTTCCTGACACCTCTGTCAAATTAAGATTCATATAGTGCACATGTGTAAGTCTGTGTGTGTGTGTGTGTGTGTGTGTGTGTGTGTGTGTGTGTGTGTGTGTGTGTGTGTGTGTGTGTGTGTATGTTTGTGTGTGTTGGGCATGTGTGTGGTTATGGAGAGATTCCTTTCCTGATTTTCTGCTTTATCTGATATCTGCTGTGTGTGTGTGTGTATCTATTCTGTTAAGAAAAACCTCTGCAACTATTATAGCTTTATCAAAACACACACACACACACACACACACACACACACACGGTCCTCATATTTCTCATTCCCCCCAAAAACTCCATCTGCATTCAAACAGCCTCTGATGCCCATGCTTAACAACTTCACTCGGGCTCTTTGGCGAAGGAATAACACACCCTCGCCACGATAAATCACTTTAGGGCAATTATGCAAAGTTGGCCTGATGCAGAGCTGCCGCCGAAGCAGCATCAGTGCCTACACGGAGTGCAGCGCCATGCTAGTTAGCGCCATGCTAGTTATCCATCACTGCAGGAGGGCCCCACATGAGACATGCCAGCCAGGGAAATACACCAATAAAACATCTCCCAGCTCTCCCTCTCTCTCTCTCTCTCTCTCTCTCTCTTTCTGCTTCTCTCCTTCTGTCTTTGTATGGCTCTTTCCACCTCTGCCTATCTGTCCTGCTTGTCTGTCTCTCTCTTTCTCTCTCTCTCTCTCTCTCTCTCTCTCTCTCTCTCTTTCTGCCACTCTCCTTTTCTATTTTTCAATAGCTCTTTCCACCTCTGTTTGTCTGTCCTGTCTGCCTGCCTGTCTCTTTCTCCATGTCTCTCTTTCTATAGCTCTTTCCATTTCTTTCCATCTCTGTAGTCAGCTTGCCCTTTGCATTTATTCTATGCCTTTCCATCTCTGTTTCTTTTTCTCCATTTCAGCCCATTTTGTTCTGCATTTCTCTGTTTCACTGTTAGT
>CM050209.1:24047500-24062500 GCA_027475355.1 Coilia nasus | reverse complement strand
CAAGTTCCATGCGGTTAATGTTTGATGGACTGCTTGTAATGTATCCAGAAGTGTTGTTATCGTACGTTCGTTTATCTCTATCACACATCCCCTATTCTTATCCCTAAAAAGTACTGAGACAGACACGGCAATGTTTATGTGCTGTCTGAATACTCTAGACTATTGAGTCAGGCTTACAGCGAGGTTGCTTACTCAAAATCCATTTTAACAGTCACGTATGATCCGCTCTCAGGCTGTCATCCCTTTAGAAGTAAATCTCAGTTGACTGCTATGAACACCAATTAAGCCTTTTGAATCTTTCACACTTTCCCTGGCGCGTTCAGAATTTAGAGTTTGTTCAATTTAACTCGTTTTGAAATACAGCCATCTGGTTAAAACTCAGTAAAAAATCCTGACCTACATCATGCATTTATGACAAATACTGCTGTGTAGGTTAATCATTTTGTCCACGACCAGGTAAATAAGTGGTCCTATGTAATACAGTTTGTCCTTTTGAAAGTTGAGTGTCAAACCAGCCAGCACTCTGCAAATGTGATATGAGGGCAGGCGTGGTTAAATTGAAGAGTTCCGATAATCTGAAAATCTAACTGCTGAAAATCCTAAATGTTACTATCTCAAACGTTTTGTATTGTAATTGTCAGGCTGTATTGCTAGACAGTGTTAGCGAGGGTTGCTATAATGAGGAGCATTTCTACGCTTGTACCAAGCAGTTATCTTAATGTGTAGGCCATGGTGTGTTGTGGTTGTAATCAAAAAGAAATTCCTCATTAAATTATTCCTAACGCTACGTGACTTGGCGTGCGCCCTATAAGCACTTGGATGATATTACGATTTCAAAAAGCTCTCATCAAAGGCGTCATCAAAGAGAGTTTCATAACCATCCAACTAGAACGGGTTGACAGTAAGAGCCGAGGCAGAAGGAGTTTCATAGTTTGAAAATGTGTCACACATTAAATACTTAATCTTGGAAATAAACATTATCCAAACAATAAAATGAGACTCAACCTAGCACCTCTATGAAAAGATTCCTAAACAGTCTGAAATTCATAGTTTGGCACTGTGATAACCAGGTAGCTTTACTGTGCCTGCGGGACAAATTTAATTAGCTGGGAATCTTAGATAGATCAACAATTTAATAGGCCTATTAATTTGGATGTGGTGATTTAGAAACCCTACTTTGAGTTGCTACCTCGCAGTTGCTCACACTAATAGATACTTGTTGTTCATGGGTTATTTACATCTATAGACACATTGTACTTTTATACAGTACACACTGTGTTAATATCCAGTCACAAATGCTTGGGATTTGGAATACATATAAATACAAATGATTCTTCTAATACATGACTGATGTAGACCAAGCTTGGAGATAAAATGAAAGCCTCAGTGTTAGGGTTTGAAATACAAAACAGAGACAATTTGTTTATACTTCTGCATTTGATTTCCCTTGGTTGTTGACCTGGAGTGCCTCCACAATACATAATTAAAGTATTGAATAATAATGTCACCCAGATTCCCATCTGATTTAATATGCCTCCAGCATCTCTGTTATATGCATGGGAGAAACACTATGCCAATTAGAAAAAACAAAGTGATATGCATAGAATGGATGGTATCAACATAGCAGCGCTGCCCCATGTGTCCTTAGGTCAAAGACACCCAATATTGTACCATCCAATATCTAGACACCTCACTAGAAGATGGTGTCCTGTCATGCATTGGTTCCACCCAAGTACATACTACATGTGATTTCAGTAGTTAGCTGACAGAAAAGGCTGTAGAGTTGTGCTAATCAGTGTACTCAGGTTTTGTGAATGGTTGGCACAAGTATGTGGTATAGTAACTATAGTATATACTCACCGAAGCCAGATTTCCCCCCACTTCTGCAACTCAGCCACATTACACCCACTCTTTGCCACATGCATTGTTCTGACAGCTTTCAGCAGTTATTATGGTCCACCCCTCTGTGCTCTCTAGACTCTCTTTTCCTCTATTTCCCATTTTCACTCGCTTCCTGCTCTTGGTTCCTTTCATCTTATCGCTTTTCTTTCCTCTACTCTTCTAGTTTCCACACCTTAAATTTATTTGGCTTTTCCTGTCCTACCCAGACAAAAACCCACTACCTTCCATTTCAGAGCATTACATTTCTCCTATCTCAAATGTTCAGCTCCCACCAGCAGTCTGACCTTTGAACTTTTAGCCTGAGACAAAAGGGCCTGGATTGCCAGGCAGGTACAGTACACATCAACGCATACACAAGGCTGTTACTATAGTGCCATTATGAATTAGCTCAATTGTCCCTAGCTGTTTTCCGCACACCATACAGATTGTTTTCACATTGCCATGTTAGAGATTTTGACAAATTCTTGTGCCCCCATAAATGTTGAGACCAAACGTACACCCTCATCACATACCTCTGAAAAAGTCAGTATTCCACGTTCGCACGTGCATACATCTTATTCATGACCATGCTCTGCTACCGAGCATCCACCTTTAAGTCTCACCTCACCAGATTCTCTCATTGTTCTGTTGTAACTCTGTAGTCCAGAATGTGATATTTCACATTCGTTGGTCTGGATCTCCCAGCTTTGTCTCCATTTGTAGCCTGTGTATGTGCAGAGATGGAATGCAGTTCATGCACTGCACTAAACCCTCCACACAGCCTCTGGAAACCCCTTCAATAGCATGGTAACCTCTAACTGCACTCTCTATGTGCAGAAGGCCATCCAATTAGAGACTCACAATACTCCCAAGGTCTTTGGTGGGGGAGACGTCAAGTTGAATGAGCATAACCAGGCTGAACTACATGTATGTCTGTGGATTTGGATGTGTTTATGTGGATATGTGAACTGAAAGAAACAGCTGATGAACACTACACAGCTCTTGTGAACAATGCAATACATACACACATCTGTCCAAGCTTTACACACACACACACACACACACACACACACACACACACACACACACACACACACACACACACACACACACACACACACACACACACACACTGCATCAACTGTAGTCATTTCAGAGATGTTACATTTATAGAAAGAGTACATCTCTTCACCTGCATTCAAGTCCCCAGCATCTCAAAAAGGCTCTACCCTTATGCCTAGAATGAGAATGCCAAAACCAAAGTATCAACGGTATAAACAGTCTTTGAGAGTTTTCGAAGTAAAATGTGTGTGTTTTAGTACATGTGTGAGTGCCTTTACGTATGTGTGTGTATGTGTGTGTGTGTGTGTGTGTGTGTGTGTGTGTGTGTGTGTGTGTGTGTGTGTGTTAAAGAAAAGACGTGTTTGCTATGCAAATTGCCGCTGCAATCAATCCCATTCTGCAGGAGAGAGAGACAGGCCTGCGGTCATCTGATTGACTGCCCGAGCTTTATTTATTTTGCCCAGGAGAGAGCAGGAGAGAGTGGGAGAACAAGTGAGTGAATGTCAAAAAAGGATATGGGAAGGCAGTTAAGTAGTTTTACCGCCAAACAACAGAGACACGGGTGACTTTAAAACAACAGTCATTTGTCTTACTTGTCTCGCTGTGTTTTTTTTTTTTTTGACTGAATATACATTTATAATCTCAATGCCACATGTTATGGAAGCTTTATGAGTGCCATGTATCCTGATTTCTCTTGAAAAATGAATGGTTGTCTCTAGCCTCCTTTTCAGTAATATGGCCAAACTACATTAAACAAAATCGAAAGTGAAAAATGGCCACGAAGATTTAATCAGACAGAGGGACACTTCCTATAGCCCGTGTGCACATTAATATTAAAAGTTGTTTCAATATTGAAATTGGAATAATGGACTGCTAGTGGAAACAGAGCTGGTGCTAATGTCAGCCTGAGGTCAACTGATAACAGATTTATAGGTCTAAATGGAGTCAATCTCCTCTTATGTCCTCTTTATAGCTCCATACATTATAAGTTAATTAAATATATGCTGCAGGCATAAATCTACCACACAATGAACATGTCAGGAGCATAGTTAGCTGTAAGATTTTAAAGGGAACTGGTTTTTATTGTGAGGTTAATGAACACTTTTAACTGGGTGTTCTGTAGATGTTCAGATCTGATCTCTAATGCTGCGTGCTGTAACTAGGGCTGCACAATATATAAAAAATATTGTGATATCGCAGTATACAATATTGTTATATACATATCGCAAAACATTGCTTAACTGCAATAAATGGGACATTACATTAAGATGTTTCACGCTCCACAAATGAAGATATTTGGGAAATCAAATGGAGTCCTACTGCCCTTGATATCCACCCCTATAGGCTGCGCACTGGCTACAGCCTAGCAGTGAAGATTAAGCTGAAAGATGTTAAAACTATATCTACATTTTTATATGTTTAAACTACATTTTAAAATGTAAATGTTTATTTATTGCAAAATATATCGTCATCGCAACATTCAGCAATGTTACCACACATCGCACATTTTTCCAATTTTGTGCAGCCCTAGCTGTAGCCATCAGAACCACAACTAAGAAAAATGCAGAACTTGGATATATTTTGGTACTACACATTACACATTCTTAGGTGCTGAACAGACCGTTTTTTTTTACACTACCAGCCATTACCAGTGTGTTTAATAGCATGCCAGATTTTCTTCTCACAAGCCCCATCTAGCCAGAGAGAGAGGTCAAATCTTCCATATGAGTTGACCTGGCAGCCAGATGGTGACGTGAATATGGTATCTCTGCCTAGTTCACACACTCCCCCACATGGCTGCCATTTGCACAATCCCACAATCAGACACAGCGTAGGTGGCCACCCCGTCAGGGAGAAGAAGAGTGGATGGCAAACATGGAGATACAAACAGACAGGTGAGATTGCCAGTCGGAGAAGGTAAGCAGAGGATGAAAGGCTTGTGGGCAGACGGCATCTAGGCAGGCAGGCTGATGTGGAGAAAGACCCTGGGAGAACTAAAATCTGTCCAATAGGAAACAAAGATGAGTCTGCTATGGAAAGATAGTGGAACGTTTTTGTATGGTCTAAAGTAACAAACAAACAAATCAAAATGATGGGCCACTAAAAAATGTAAACAACTAAATCAAATGGTTACCTGGAGCAAGATGGTAAAAGACCCAAATGTACAAATACAGAAATGATGAACTTCTGTTCTCTGTTACTTATTGCACCACCTAGACTCTGTACCTTTGCTTTGTTAAAATTTAATAATAATAATAATAATAATAATAATAATAATAATAATTTTAATAATTAAAATTTAAGTGTACATGTGTGCATGTGTGCACGTATACAATATACTGATATAATTGTTATGACACTTGGGGATCCTTGATGTGTTATCAGGGGTCTTTAGATCAGGATGTTTCCATATGAAATTGTATAGAACCTAAATGATGTCGTTTATTATTGTGTAAGACGGTGGTCCGCAGGCTGTAGTTGCACGTTTCAACTACTGGGGGAATACTGTACACACCCATCCCTCCACTGTACGCAGTCTGGAACTGCACAAGGTGTTGAACTAAGCACAGTCTCTCTCTCTCTCTCTCTCTCTCTCTCTCTCTCTCTCTCTCTATCTCTTTCTCTCCCTCACCCTCTGATAAACACACACCCAAAGACGCAGACACGTAGAAAGAAAGACAAACTCGTGGAGAATGCTTGTGTGCGTGACCTATTTGTTTTTTTTTTATATATATATCTGTATAATGTTTTATTCAACAGCAGAAAATGCTTGAAGCGACAGGAGGCTCCCTGTTTGTTTTTGTGTCTCGAAACCAGTTTACAAATAGAAATGCATCCTAAAAATCCATCTACTGTAGGAATATTCGCATGCAGACAAAAGCTGTGTGAAATACAAGTAAAGGGATATTTTACCATCCTGCATGGAAATATTGCCCTCATATTAATATAAAGCTGTTTAAAAATACTTACTTTATTTTTTAGCACTTTTTTAGCAGTCCCAATAAAGGGAAGGGAAGGTTTCACAGGTGAATGCTTCCGGTTTGGGTATCACGAAAGTACTGTCGGGTCCAGTCTTGTGTGGGCCTTCTGGTCAGTTACAGTTTTACTGCGATTGTGGTCTGTCAGAAACAGTACCAATTGTGTCAACCTGATGGCGCTCTTGTCCTTTTAACGCACGATGCTCTTTTACTGTCCGAGCTTCGACTGTGCGTAATACCAGAGCGCCAGAGCCGAGCGCACCCCGGGATCTTTTAAATGAAAGCATTTTTCTCCAGCTTAGTCTTCCTTGATATTAGTGCATCCTTAGTTTACCGATACAAAAATGTGTGGTAGATGATCACAGCTTGTACCTAGTTTGTTGTGTTTGTACCCACCGTTTGTCATTGCCAGTGCTGCGCAATACAAACAGAAGCAGAGCCTCAATTGAAGCATAATGGGATGCAGGTTTGTGGGGCCATCATTAAATTAACATCAAGTGAGTTATTCCTGGAGACCAACAGACCGCTAACCGCGGGGGGCACTGCAAAATGTCACCTGCACAGTGATAATTAAGCGCTCGAGCATCTGACCACGCCAAGAGCACGACCTTCGCCGAACAGCACGTCTGCCACCCTCCTGGGAGCACGCAGGGGGGACAAACGTCCTGTTTGGAGTGTTTGTTAGGGCAGTGAGGCAAACTCAGTGCGCGTGAGGTGGGGGGGGGGGTGATGCGCAGATAGGGGCGGTAGTCTCCCGTGCAGACAAAACCTGACATCACATTGCGCGCACACCCCTCTATATAGACCCTGCGTGACGCCACCCTCTCACTTATCTCTCGTAAGCTTGAGCTGTCCATGTGCACACAGTCTTTGCCATTTAGTTACAGAGTGCGTGCACAAGAGCAGTCACTGAGGGCGTCAACGAACGAGAAAAGAAAACCTTGCGTGTCGTGTTCATCGAAGAGACATTGAAAACAGAAGACTTTTTGTCGTTGTTGCGGCTCATCCCACCTTGACCTTTTAATCGCCTTTCACATTCCTCTTGATTCGTCGGGTTTCTTTCTGAAATCTGTTAAACCCCTTTATCTACCGGGCAGAAATGCGGGAGGAGAGCTTACAAGAGCCGGAGAGAGTGCAGGAGAAAATGCATCAGGCTGCTCCAGACACCGGGGCTTATCCCCCCTCTTCCCCGCTACAGTGTGTGGAATGAAGGTTTTAAGTTGGTAAATCATAGCGCAGTATCAGAGATCATGTCGGTGCCCTTGCTGAAGATTGGAGTGGTGCTCAGCACTATGGCCATGATCACCAACTGGATGTCCCAGACGCTGCCCTCCCTAGTGGGGCTCAATACCACGAAGCTCACCGCGGCACAGGGAGGCTACCCGGACAGGAGTACTGGAGTAAGTGCGTCAGGGTTTAACTATTAACCCATAGGATGCTGCCACTCTGAACTCAGTTTTTCATAGCATTTATTTTCACTGTTCTGAAGTACTGTAGTAGGAGTGGACAGGCACACTTGCTGCATATGAGGCAAGTCATTCTTTAACTATTGTTTATTTTCCTAATGTAAACGATGCTATCTGGAAAGAGTGACTGGAGTGGTCGATTTTGGTTGGAGACGTGCCAGGTGATATCTCACTGAACGTAATGCGATAGCGTGAAATTGTCCTGGGCTTTCAACGGTAGGGGAGCTTACGGTATTCTTTTCTGGAGAGGCGGGGTACGAGCGGGAAGAATGGGGATGGGGCACCCAGATAAGCACACTAGCAGGTTTTGCAGCGATAAGGGAAGGTGTGAATGTAGAGCCCCCTTTTCATATAAAATAACACCGATATTCTATTCAGTGCATGAATAAAAATCACTTTTACTTAAATGAAGAAGTCTATTTTAAAAGACATATTCAAGGTCAATAACTGATTAAAAAAAAAAAAACCTTATCCACGGTCGCTTTAGTAAAAGCAAGCTCCACTCGAGATGTCTTATCGGCACGGTGTGGAATCGCAACAGAACAAAGAGCATTGAAGGCATTATCTTCAGCTATGGGTGCTTACAGAGATAGATAAAGCCGTTTTCACTAAATCCCGTATTATAACATTGAATTTCGCAAAGTATTTTAATAGCCTAGACCAAAGCAAACTCGGCGAGGCTGGAGCGCGTTAAATGAATATGTAATATCAGTGGGGAAAATGAGTCAAATAAATCTGTTACTTGATAAATCGTCAGATGAAGAATACAGGAGGATAGATATTTATATAAATTTTAGTAACCTTTGTAATATTATCCGTGGTGGATTTTCTATTCTTTTTTACCACCTGCACCCCTCCCCCCAAACACACACACACACACACGCGTACTCAAAGAGGAAGGGGTTCAGCGCTCACTAATTGTTGAGGTTTGTAGGAGGTCCACCCTGCTGTCTGGCACTGTAATGTGGTAGGTAGTAATGCTTATAATGAAGCCCCCCCCCCCCCCCCCCTTCCCACTTTGATATATGCACATTGCTTTTGCATACTATTTCACTTATAGGTTAGTGGCGACCACAGTACAAATACTAGTTTGTGATTGACATACATATCATTTTCTCTCCGCATGTACTGTAGAAGTGGTACATCACTGAAACACTTCGTGTTTTTTTTTTGTTTTTTTTTTTGATATCTGTTTTGTCCCTGACAGTTGTTGCAAATAGATCATACAGAATTAAAGTTCCCATGTGCCCGCTGTATTGGCTGTGCAAAAAATATTTTTAGCTAGTAGTACTGTAGGGCTGTGATATCTATCTGTAGCCTCGTACCAAATGCAGTCTCATCTCCCATACTGGCTGAGGGTACAATTAAAGACAACGGCAGTGGTTTGGTTATAGCTCCAGAGGAGAGGTTGCTCGGAGGGCTGGAGTGGCTTGTCTGTGCCATAAAAGGACTCTGAAGTTGTAATGGTTGATTAGTGGCTTGTAGGAGGAGGAATCAGGGGGCGGGGTCTAGCATTTGCATGTCCAGATGGAGTGTGTGTGTGTGTGTGTGTGTCCATTATGTAAGGCAAAACACAAATACAACACACTGGAGTATTTGGGTTATACAGCACTTACTGTAAGGACAAAATGGAAAATGTATTGCCGTGTGGTCCTTTACAAATGTGATATTTTAATTACTTCAGTCACACCACCAAACTTATCTTGGTTTGCTTTGGCTTTCTCTCTCATGTCGTCATCCATCTATCTTCCTCACCATCTATCTACCACATTGCTTTTTGTCTCTCTGCTGAATCCCTCCCTTCTCTTTCTGCATCTTTCTCTCCCATCTTTTCTTTTCCTTCTGCTCTCTCTCTATTGCTCTCTCCATCAATCTTACCTTCTGTCTTTTCCTTCTGCTATCTGTCTCTCCTCGCTCCTCTCCTTTCTTTCCGTCTATCCGGCTGGCTGCCTGCCTGCCTGCCTGTCTGTCTCAGGTGTTGCCAGCGAACCCGGAGGAGTCCTGGCAGGTGTACAGCTCGGCTCAGGACAGCGAGGGCAGGTGTGTGTGTACGGTGGTGGCGCCCCAGCAGACCATGTGCTCCAGAGACGCCCGCACCAAGCAGCTCCGCCAGCTCCTGGAGAAGGTAGCCATGGCAACGCGTGACCTCTCACCCCACACTCCACTCCACTCCACATCCACCCTGCCATACATCCACCCCACTCAAACACACAAACGAGTATGGAAAGGACAAAACAACACAGTGCACACATATATCCTACTCTCTCCGCTTACTTATTATCATCACCTTTTCAAGTTTTTCTTTCCATATATCGCACACACACACACACACACACACACACACACACACACACACACACACACACACACACACACACACAAGACTCAAAATGCCCTTTGGCATTATCTCACCTGTACGCCTCAGAAGGTAACCCCAAGTGGCCGTTACCATGACAACCGAGTCAGCTCCATACCAACTAACGACCCCTGACCCAAGCCAAGGGCAACGCTCACCTGAGGCCCATTTAGTCCTGCTCTATGATCTCATAGACACACAATCACACACACACACACACACACACACACACACACACACACACACACACTCACAGATTCTAATGAGCTCCCTTGAAACATGGCAGGGCATCTTGGGAAAACTATCAATCTTGCCAAAACAATACAGTGATGTCAGAGAGGCATATAGTTAGAGGGAGAGAGAGGGAGGGAGAGAAAGAGAGAGAGAGAGAGAGAGAGAGAAAAGAGAGACGGTTTTGCAGAAGGGCAAAATGGGGGCAGCAAAGGGATAAAGAGACAGTTAAGAGACAGGAACAAAGTAAACTTGATTGTGTTGTAGATAGGATCAGCATAATTTGGGCCCAGGATTTGAATTTTAATAACTCATGAATAATGCAGTCCTATGCGTGTCCTGGTGTGCTATGCAGCCGAAATAGCAAAAAGCCCCAAAGAGAGAGACAGAGAGAGGGCATGTGTCTCCATGCAGTCACCTCACCTCACGCCAACTCTACACACATATATATGTGTGTGTTTACACATATATAAGCTCACAGCTACAAAAGCACAGTCAGTATTTGCACCAAAAGCTCAGTCATTATTTGTAATTTTGCAGTATAAAAAGTGTTGCTTAGAACCTACTTTAGAAAATGACAACAACATGCCAACCTTTGTTTAACAGTGTCATGTACGTTCATAATGAACATTGCATTGTTAAGCTAAACCAATGTAAAAAAAAAAAAAAAAAAAGATCCATATAGCATTTTTACTTTTTTTCTTAAGTTTTAGTTCTAAGCTTCAATTTTTACACCGTGGCTCATTGTATAGCATTATGTGAGCACACTACTTATTTTCCAGCTTAAAATGATCCGCCCCCTCACATCATCTACCACAGTTTGAACTTAACTGAACTTAAATGCAGTTTCTGATTCTGAAAAAAAAATGACTGTGATTAACTGAACTCAAGTGCAGCCTCTTGAGGTGTTACATTATTGAATAAGGCATTGCTTGTTTATTTAGTGGAGGAAATGACAAAGCATGTACAAACACACACACACACACACACACACACGCACACACAATCTAAAACAGAGTGTGGGTGCAGACTGTAATGAAGTCCAGATACCCTTGTACCTTGTGTGGTACTCTTAGTAAATATTCATTATGCATAGTTTGTTTACTGAAGGAAAAAAATAAAGTGCTTGCACACACACACACACGCACGCACGCACGCACACACACACACACGCACACACACACACACACACACACACACACACACACACACACACACACACACACTTACTTACCCTTGTGGTCTCTCTGCCCGCAGGTGCAGAACATGACCCAGTCCATCCAGGTCCTGGACCAGCGCGGACACAGAGGGACCTGCAGTACGTGGTCAAGATGGAGGACCAGCTCCGAGGCCTGGAGACCAAGTTCAAACAGGTGGAGGAGAACCACAAGCAAAACATCGCCAAGCAATACAAGGTACACACACACACACACACACACACACACACACACACACACACACACATCTGCATGCATGTATGGGTCTGTGTGTGCATACATTTACATACAATCACAGATAGCTGATATTACGTTCCTGTCTGCTGTAGCGTCACATGTACATGCATGCACTGTATATCAGTGTTGCATACATGACGTGTATATTAATCCCACCCACATGTCCATGCAGATTTACAGAGTACTCTCTCTCTTAGACACACACACACACACACACACACACACACACACACACACACTCAAAAACACTTGCACATACCCTTGCATATGTGATAGCTCATGCACACAAACTGCCATACTCAATTTATTTACTGATTAAATACCCAGGTAGCGCATTGCGCAAAGCACAGTTAATACCACCCTACATTGTGCAGTGCAGTGTGTTTTGGGCAGGCACACTGATATGCATTTCAAACATTTTACCCAAACTTTTTACCCCAAATGTGTCTCACTCCACCGGCAATGCTGGAGAGACATATTTAGCTCAGTTTTTACCAGCCATTGCATCATAGAACAGACAGGATAACTATGGGAGTGCAGAAGACACACATTTTTAGTACAAGTCTGTGAAAAATAGAATCCCCATAGCAACAACCCCCCTTAATTCCACAGCCCCTCCCCAATGCCCTCATACACACACCTCATACACCAATGCATGGTCACTATAATGCATGCTCTTATTGTGTTGAAATGTGTGTGTGTGTTTATGTGTGTGTGTGTGCCTGTGTTACGCAAGTCTATATATAGTATGAGCGTGTGGGTGCATGTGTGTGCTAGACAGGCTAGTAAGTTAGACCATGTGACAAGTGTGTGGTTTTCTTGCTTGCAGGGCTAACTTAAAGAGTGATATAGGAGAGCCAGAGGACAGAGAAGAGGCAGGTCTAACCCATGATTGGCTGGAGTGGCTGTCAGTCATGCTGAATATTTCACTATTTCTGATATTCAATAAGACACCATTATAAAAAAACACCATCCCTTTTTCCCTACTGAACAACCAGTCACATCCCTTCCTGCATGCAAGTTGTCAGGCTCTTTAAGTTTATTATTATTATTATTATTATTATTATTATTATTATTATTATTATTATTATTATTATTATTATTATTACTTTTACTGCTGTTGGTTTATCCTTTGTTTTGTCTATGCATATTTGGTTACCTCTATTCAGTAATTCTCTATATATGATATAAATATTATAATTCTCCATTTTAAAAGTTGACCTAAGCAAAAAACCACTTTGTTGTATGTGACATGTACCAGCATGTAACCCGTAAGATGTTGCATTTTAAACGATGATGACCAATAAAAACGCTTTCCCAAAAAAACGCTGAGTGTACTGGAGAGTGTGTCCTCGCCTGTGGAGAATGACGGCCGCCGTTGGGATTCCATGGTTTGCCACACACACACACACACACACACAAACACACACACACATGAACACACTCACACACACATTTACAGAGACACACACACACATGTTCAAAATCACTTGTAAGGTCACAGTGAATGTCCCACTACCAATCAGCAGCTCGTCGGTACTGACTCTCGAGGTGTCCAGGCTAGGCAAAGCTAGCGGTAGCGTAGCGTAGTCAGGGCGCTAGGTCCAGATAGCTTGCCTCCGTTCTTTTCTTTTGTACTTTGTTATTTTTATTTTTTCATTCTGGTCGATTGCTTCACCTTGGGGTGGTGGAACGGGGCTTATTTTTCGGGGTGGGGGTGGGATGTTGACCACGACCATCACCTGAGTCCACTTGTGTGTATTCTTAACTCCCCCCCTTGACAGGCCATAAAGGCGAAAATGGCGGAGCTTAGGCCTCTGATACCGGTGTTGGAGGAGTACAAGGCGGATGCCAAATTGGTTTTGCAGTTTAAGGAGGAGGTGCAGAACCTGACGGCAGTTCTGAGCGAGCTGCAGCAGGAGCTGGGTGCCTATGACTACGACGAGCTGCACAGCCGAGTCAATAACCTAGAGGAGAGGCTGAGGGCCTGCATGCAGAAATTAGGTAGGAGCAGAGAGACCAGCCGCACACCGCCCACAGACACACACACACACACACACACACATACACACTGCCCACACACACACCGTCCACAGACACACACACACACCGCCCACTGCCCACACACACACACCGTCCACAGACACACATACACACACCTGTGTTAATTCACCGCCCACTCATAGACAGACACACACACTGTCACCCACAGACACACACACACATCTGTGTTAATTCACCGCCCACTCATAGACAGACACACACACTGTCACCCAGAGACACACACACAAACACACACACACACCTGTGTTAATTCATCGCCCACCCATAGACATGCACACACACCGTCACCCACAGACACACACACACACCTGTGTTAATTCACCGTCCGCCCACAGACACACACACACCTGTCTAAACACACTCCGCCAACCCACACACAGACACACCTGTCAAAACACGCCTGTCTATAAACACTGCCAACCCACACACATACACACCGTCCACACACAGATACACATGCCTGTTTTAACACCCCTCCCACCACACACACTACCAACACAGACACGCACACCTCACACCCACAGACATCCACGTCAGTGTGAACACAACGCTCACCCACAGACAGACGCATAGCCACCCACAGACAAACACACACACCGCCTTCGCACACACACACACAGGCCCACCTGTGGACACACACACACCTATTTTTACACACCGCCCACCCACAGACACACACATGCCCATTTTAACATACTGCCTACCTCCAGAACTTCACTTGCTCATCTTAACACGACCCACCCACACATACACATGCCCATTGTACCATATGGCCGACAGACACACACGCAAACACACTGTGTTAAGACACCACACACCCACAGACACACACACCACCTACAAACATACACACCCGTCTTACTACACTGCCAAACCACAGATGTACTCAACCCATCGATACACAGATATAATACACACGTGCCATGTCCATCCTAACACATTGTCCACCCACAATCACTTACACGCATGGTGATCTTAACACACCACCCACACACATATGGTCATCTTAACACACCACTCGCACACGGACACACACACGGTTATCTTAACACACCGTACAGACACACACACGGTCCCACTTAACACACTGTTCACCCACAGACACACATACACACGGGCATCTTAACACAGCCACATGGGCTATGCATATTCATCACAAATGGCACATACTGTATCAATGAATTTGACATTGATACAGACAGGTAAACTAATATGCTTGACAAGTATAATGTATGCATATGCACACAAATGGTAGATTCACACTCGTGTAGGGACTATTACTATTACAGCATTTTATCTGTCTTGCTAAACACATACTGAATATTAACATGTGGAATATATACTCACATGACTTCAGAAACTGAGCTGGTCAAATGCATGTGGCCTTTGCAGATGGAGGGAGACTGTTCTCTCTCCAAAACCTCAATATTTTGTGTACGTCAATTAACAGTAATGATGTAAATCAGCTATTCTACACATGAAGTCTGCAGTCTGCAGTCTGCACACAA
>CM050209.1:24027500-24037500 GCA_027475355.1 Coilia nasus | reverse complement strand
AGAGAGAGGGAGGTAGAGAGAGAGAGAGAGAGAACGAGAAATGGGCAAGCAGCTGCCAGATGTTGAGGCCCTCTCCTCCATCTCCTCGATGGCTGGTGTGTGTGTGTGGTGTGTGTGGTGAGTGCATGTGGGTGTGTGTGTGTGTGGTGTGTGTGTGGCTGTGGGTGCAAGTGTAATTCTGACGTGTACTGTGTGTATCCGTGTGCTTGAGGCAGAGAGAAGTCGAGAGAGAGAGCAGTGTATGTGTGTGTGTGTGTATGTGTGTGTGTGTGTGTGTGTGTGTGTGTATGTGTGTGTGTGTGTGTGTGTGTGTGTGTGTGTGTGTGTGTGTGTGTGTGTGTCTGCTGTGATTCTGTCCAGACGATGGCCAGACAGAGGATTGCTCTGTTCTCAGAGGAAGCAGTTCTGGCCTCCCAGTTCCCCACCCCTTCCCTGCCTGGCACACACACACACACACACACACACACACACACACACACACACACACACACACACACAGCTGCACCTGAGACTGTGCTAATCACTACCAGCTTATGCTGCAGACTCACATTCACGCTTACACACACACACACACACACACACACACACACACACTACACACATGCACACGCAGACATACACATCCACATCCATACACACACACACACACACACACACCCCCACATGTGTACACCTATGCATATACAGAATCAAACCCATGCCAGTGCTAACATAAATACACACACTCACATGAGACACACACACACACGCGCGCACACACACACAACCATCCTAATCACTTCCAGATCCTCAGGATTGGAAAGGGAGCCCGGCTCACACCTCCCTTACACTAATACACACACACACACACACACACACACACACACACACACACACACACACACACACAGTTTTAAATAATCAGTGTTCTACGCTGTTGTCCAAAAGAACATTTCTGTCTTGGCTGGAGGGTTCTTCTGAAGTCATAAAAAAACTTTGTTGGGGTTGAATGCAATGACAAATCTCAGAGGTAAGAGAGGTTCCACATCAGTGGTGCCAATGAATGTTAGTAAATCTTATTTTAAAGGGAACTTTTGCTGGTAATAAGCAATGAAAAATTCAAGACTCATTGGCGAGACTGTGGTATTAATTGTTGTGTGTGCGTATGTGTGTATGTGTGTGTGTGTGTGTGTGTGTGTGTGTGTGTGATATCAGTACAGGGATCTATGCAAATATGGCATATGGGATATGACAAATGTTACAGAGATCACAGAGCAGGCTGGAGAAAATCAAGAGTCAGAAGTGTGTGTGTGTGTGTGTGTGTGTGTGTGTGTGTGTGTGTGTGTGTGTGTGTGTGTGTGTGTGTGTGTGTGTGTGTGTGTTCTCTCTTCTCTCTCTCTGTCTCGCTCTCTCTCTCTCTCTCTGTCTCGCTCTGTCTCTTTCTCTCGTTCTGTCTCTCTTTCTCTCTCTCTGTCTTTCTCCTCTTATTACTCTTTCTCACCTCAGTTCTTCCTCTCGTTTCTTTTTCATTAAGCTTATTCTTTACCTTGCCTCACCTTTTCTGTTGTTTTGTCTTTCTTTTCTCTGTCCTTCTCTATTCCCCCCCTCCCACACACACACAGACACACACACACACACACACACACACACACACTCTCTCTTTCCATTCCTAGATTGTGCCAAAAGGGGTAGGAATTTAATCAGGTTTTTGATTGAAGCCGTGATTTGGTTTATATAGGCAATTGCTCTCTTTCTCAGACACATACACACACATACATAGAGCCACACCATACACACAAGCACACACATATGCGCACACACACACACACACACACACACACACACACACACACACACACACACACACACACACACACACACACACACACACACAAGCTGCAACATCAAATGCAGAGCCGCTGTCAGGTCTGTAGAGAGTTGTTGGATGGTTTAATTTCTCACATACGTCATTTGTGTGCCATAAGGGATTTTGCATGCACAAGCGCGCATTCACACACAAACACACACACACACACACACACACACACACACACACACATACAAACACACACACGCACGCACACACACACACACACACGCACGCACGCACGACACGCACGCACGCACACACACGCACATGCACACTCACACACACACACACATAATGAAAGCCACATGCTCACACACGTGCATATACTCAGTACGCTTTTGCTTGCTCAGGGGGTTTCAGTGAAATAACACACATTCTTCAGAGGTCTGAAGAATACTCCCCTTTGTATTTTAAATGGACCAAATGCATCTCATTTTCACACATTACAGCTTGACAGGGCAATTTGTCTTTTTGTACGTAAACACACACAAACACACATGCAAGCATGCATGCACACACACACACATGCACCCACACACAAACATACACACAAACACATACACACACGCTCACACACACACATACACACGCGCTCACACAGACACACACACACATACGCACACACACACACACGCGCGCGCACACACACACTCAGTGAATCCAAAGAGTTTATGTCCTTACAAATAAATTATTCTGTTTTTTAAAGCTTAATGTTAATGACACAAGTGTGCCGAAATTCTTCAAAATGGCTGAAGATCGATAATTTGAATGTCACAGCGTCCATAATGAAACCACCCCAAATGAAACCCTATGTCAGTCCAAGTCATAATGAAACCACCCGAAACGAAACCCTATGTCAGTGCAAGTCATAATGAAACCGGCAAAATGAAACCTTATGTCAGTGTAAGTCATAATGAAACCGACCAAAATGAAACCCTATGTCAATGCAAGTCATAATGAAACCGGCCAAAATGAAACCTTATGTCAGTGCAAGTCATAATGAAACCAGCCAAAATGAAACCCTATGTCAATGCAAGTCGAGCAGAGGTGAACTTCAGAGGAAGGCAGATATCTCCTCCAGCCTGGGCTCTGAATGATTAATGCAGAGGCCCATCTGGGAGTTTCCCTGGCTTCCTCAGGTAATGAGGCTGCAGGCCATCCATGCATGAAAATGTAGCTGGCCTAACAGGCGTTTACACCAAAGACAGGTGAGAGATCTAAAGGCAGGGGGTTGGGGTCGTTGGGTGGTGGGTGGCTACAGTCTGTGGTGATGATTCACAATGTGAGAATGTGAGGCCAGCAAAAGTGCCTTGTACTGTATTTTCTGGATGTAAAGAGGTTAATATCATTTTTTCTATGATAGAAGATGAATGTGTGCATCTAATACCACAGCCCACTAGCCTGGTAAACCCGCCCCTCGTACTTCATTTCCATTTTGAAGAGGGTCTAGACCGGAATCTCTTGAGGGTCATTTACTCGGCCCCAGCAAGACCGATCCAATCAGCGAACAGAGGGTGTGTTCGTTAGCCGTGACGTTGACCTTGTGTGTGCTACATTTGAATTGTAGTGCATAGGTAGCGAATTGCATACGTGACGACCAGGCGTTAACGATTGGGTAAGGCAGAGGCACTTGTTTTAAACTTCCACACTTCCACACCTCCAGGAAGAAATAGTTTCTGACGGTGTCTGTTCCAGACCCTCTGTACAAAATGAAGTGAAGTACGAGGGGCTGGTTTACCAGGCTAACAGCCCACCATCACAGGGTGATAACCATATGGAAGTGTGTTTGTGTGTGTGCAAGCATATATATGTGTGTGTGTGAGTGCATGCCCTGTGTGTGTGTGTGCGTGTGTGTGTGTGTATGGCACATGTTTTTATGTGTTTTCTGTCCGCCTCACATTCTTATCCTTTCCAAGCATGTGTGTGTGTGTGTGTGTGTCTGAGTGCTTGCATGTGTGTGTGTGTGTGCGTGCTTGTGTGTGTGTGTGTGATACATGTGTGTGTGTGCGTGCATGTGTGTGTGTGTGTGTGCGTGCATGTGTGTGTGTGTGTGTGCGTGTTGTGTGTAGTGTGCACATGTTTTTATACGTATTCTATCCGCCTCACGTTCTAATTCTTCTTCCGCTCTCAGGTGTGGTACATGGACGGCTACCACAACAACCGCTTCGTGCGCGAGTACCGCTCCATGACGGACTTCATGACGACGGACAACTTCACGTCCCACCGGCTGCCCCACCCCTGGTCCGGGACGGGCCAGGTGGTCCTACAACGGCTCCATCTACTTCAACAAGTTCAGAGCCACGTCATAATCAAGTTCGACTTCCGCACGTCCAGCATCAGCAAGTCGCAGCGCCTGGACAACGCCGGCTTCAGCAACTCCTACCACTACGCTGGGGCGGCCACTCCGACATCGACCTGATGGTGGACGAGGGCGGCTCTGGGCCGTCTACGCCACCAATCAGAACGCGGGGAACATCGTCATGCAGCAAGCTGAACCGCTGACACTTCAGATCGTGCGCTCGTGGAACACCAACCACCCCAAGCGCAGCGCCGGCGAGGCCTTTATGATCTGCGGACCCTCTACGTCACCAACGGCTACTCGGGCGGCACCAAGGTCTACTACGCCTACCACACAACTCCTCCACCTACGAGTACATCGACATCGCCTTCCAGAACAAGTACTCGCACATCTCCATGCTGGATTACAACCCGCGCGATCGCGCCCTCTATGCCTGGAACAACGGACACCAGGTGCTCTACAACGTCACCCTCTTCACGTCATTCGCTCCGAGGAGCTGTAACCGTGGCAGTCGATGACAGGGGTGGGGCAAAGTGGACGCATAGTCGGCAGAGCTCCAGTGAATGGAGGAATGAGTATCTGTGGAATGTTGTGAACAAAGCTCTAAAGGAGTGTGGAGTTATATATGTGTGTGTGTATGTGTATGTCAACGTGTGTGTGTGTGTGTGGGACATTCAACATTCGTGGGACGCATGACACCTAAATGTGGATTACTGTTGCGTTGATGCCGTTGTGTTGAGACACAGGACAAAATAAATAATATACGGACGGTTTGCAAACCAAGTAAAAAAAAGATAGAACATTATTTAATATATGTAAAGAGAAATATGAAACATATTATATAGAAGACTGGAGGAAAAAAAACAAGTCAGCAAACAGATGCCAAATAATGTTGCGCCTTTTTTCTACAACATGAGAATCATTCCATCAGCTTTGTTTGTTGTTGTGACAATCGCCTCTCCTCACGCTTCCTGGGTCCGCCCCACAGTGTCAGACGACGGGATCGGTTTTGGACATTTAGCAAAGACTGGCTGCTTACTGTCCCTGTCTGGTTGCTGTAAGGCACAGTCATTCACTCACTCACACACACACACACACACACACACACACACACACACACACAAACATACACAAACCAAAATCCAGCTATTGAAGGGGAACAAGAACGGTGCTACATACAAAGAGAAATATTCATATACGTACACACACACACACACACACACACACACACAAACTCAGACAAATACACAGACACACACACGCACACACACAAACAGAGTCTCCACTTACGACCATAGTCTGTCCAGAAAAGAAAGCCATCTAAAAGTATGCCTATAAAAATATCTAGAGAATGAATGAATATCTAGAGATTTAAAAGAGCAAAGAGAAAGTAAAGCTGGAGGCGCAGACTGTTGGTGTTGTTATAATGTTACATGTTTAAAAAAAAAAGTGTCATCTGACCTTAAATGTTGGAAAGAAAATGATATAAAAAAAACAGCTTCATTTTTGCATGAACATTTTCTACCACTTGACCTCTGCCAATAGGAATGCTTCTGTTGATGTGATGCTGTGAATAATAGTAAAGGGACGGGGGGTTGGGGTTGGGGTTGGGTTGGGGTTGGGGTGCGACTTGGGCTGTGTCTCTGTTTCTAGGAGAGTTAGTGGAGCTTGGGTGGGGATGGGTTCAGGCTTGTCTTTTGGACGTAAAAGACGCGTGGCTTCAGTTTTGTTCATATCAGTTCCGTCCGCCTCCTCCTCTTTCTTTCCTTCCTGATCTTTATGTTCTCTGCCCTCTCCTCTCCTCTCACCCCTCTTCCTTCTTCTTCTAAGTTTCTCTCTCTCTCTCTCTTTCTCTCTCTCTCTCTCTCTCTCTCTCTCTCTCTCTCTCTCTCTCTCTCTCTCTCTACTTGTGTTTCTCTTTTACTTAACTTCTCAAAGTCCCCATCATGGTTTTTGCAGAATGTATGACAAGTAAAGTGTACTTGGCCTGCCTAAATCTGACTCATTGGTCTCAAACTGGTTTCCGGCTAGGGCATGCAGTGATATGTTCTACCACCAGGTAACACTAAGCTAAAAAACAAAAATCTTAGAGGTGGAAGTGTCATACGTCTATCCCTTACCAATAACTCATTGCCAAGGCCCTTTTACACTCTCAACGTGGCACTGCAAAAGTGCCAATACTATTCCCACCACTTCAGGTGATCTTAACGAACACCTCATTTGTCAGAAAGGTGAGGCTGACTGAGAGGATCAATTCTCCACTTGATCTTCTCAGTCAATGATTGGGACAGAACGAGAGCCTGCACACCCCGGGTCGATGGGATCATTTTGAGGGCCGCTACGCCAGAGTCTTACCAGTCTGCTTTGTAATGTAGCCTCTGCGGAAGGGCTTGTGATGTCCTAAGGAGCCCACTTTGTTAGATGCTACACAGCCTTGTGTATTCCTCACAGAAAGGCTGAGCTGGGCCTGTGTAGTTCTTTATGAGAGCCTGCTTCTTTACGGCCGGCCCCCTTTGTGTCTTACAGCGTCTTCTGTAACTCCCATAAAAAGGCCTCTGGAAGCCTCTGAAAGATTCTCCAACAGCCATTGAGGTGCTATGCAGGCTATGCATTACATTACATTGGGGAGCTGTGGCCTAATGGTTAGGGAGTTGGTCTTGGAATCCAAGGGTATCAGTACGAAGAATGTGGGTGGGGGAGTAAATAACTAATGCTCTCCTACACCCTCATCCATGGCTGAAGTGACCTTGAGCAAAGGCATCTAACCCCACACTGCTCCAGTGACTGTACTCTGTACCTAAAATAACTGTAATTCCCTCTGGATAAGAACGTCAGCTAAATGTAATGTAATGTAATGTAATGTATAACATTCTCCAACAGCTTTTGAGCTGTATGCAGGCTACACACTATCTGTAGAACCTTCAGAGAACGCGCTGAAGTGCCGTAAAGCCTCAATCAAGAGTCATACAGTGTTCCATGCCCCTTGTAGAGTTCTTGTGAGAGGCTTTGCAGTTCTCAGAACCTTACAACATCTTATGTTGTCTCTAGCCGTAGATTGTAGACACACATTTTCAGGCGGATCTTACCTGAGGCCTTGCTCGACCTTTGTGGTGTATGGAGGCCCGTGCCTGTGAGACCCAGGTTGGCCCGAGGTGGTCTTTTAAGGAGCTCCATGGTTCTGTTTCCCCTGGAAGCCCCCCCAGTGGCGCAGCCTGCATTGGCCTTTGTAGTCACGTACAGTAGCAGAGGGCTCCAGCTTTCACGGCTTTCACTCTGTCTGCACTTTTGCTGGATGTGTGTTGTCCCTGCCATGAGTTTACGGTTCGTATTATTAATAAACTGGGGAATACGTAAGCCGAAGTGGTGTCTCAAGGATTTTATTGTCTGGCATGCTTTGTTTATATGTGTGTGTGTGTGTGTGTGTGTGTGTGTGTGTGTGTGTGTGTGTGTGTGTTTTGACAGGTTGACAAAGGAGACAAATAACAAAAAATTTTCTCAATGATTTACCATTTTAGAAATAAAGTTGATGAAGCTGTTGATAATATCATACACAGTTATGTAAGTTGATCTGGGTCACTGAGGAATGTGAATATTTTGGTAGAACGATGACTATCAGCAATGCAACAGAAATTGAGAAATTGAGCAGTGTCATTTTAATATTGCCTCTGTGTGGGTGGCATTTTAATGACACTGAGCGGAGAGCAAATCAAACTTGGCCCAAGCTCCGCTGTTCAACAGGAAAGCTTGAAAGGCAAAGCCGCAGAAATGGTATATTGTGCTGAAAAGTAAGATGCAGGGTTTGATAGTGAAACTGGATCTGAGGTGATAGGGGAGCGGGGTGGGGTGGAGTGGGATGGTGGTGGCATGGGTCTTTTTATCAGCACTCAGCTGAAAAGCCCCCTATCTCCGCAATGCATTCATCATGTGGCATGGAAGGTAAGTCTGACAATACCCAATCGAGAGCCAAAAGCACAATCCAAAGAGAGTGTCAGTAGCACAGATCAGTTGTTACGCACCACCTTTTGATGGCCCTACTGGGCTGAACAGCAAGTCCACCATTGACCCAAGCAATAGATGAAAACACCATTAAAAGAAACCCAACCTGTGGGATTTATTAACATTAACACAAAAGACAGGACTCAACACAAAGTCCAAATCATAATGACACACAAAATCCCAAGCTGAGAGGCAGCAACCAGCAGTCCCACAACAGAAGCGTCTCCCAGAAGCAGGTTGTTTTTATAAAGAAGCTTGATGATATGTCCAGGTGCTCCTAATTAGGCCAATCTCATCATGATTGCTGAGCAGGTAGCAGAAGCAGAAAGACAAACAGCACAGGGAAATACAAAAACACGACAGGAAACGCATACAGCTGTAACACAGTAACAAACTACTGTATCTGCAGCCAAAATCTTCACTGCTGAAAGTAAACACCTCAGTGAATTTCTATATGCGTATGTGACAAAGAAAACTGCCATGGGGAGTTTCTGATGGAGTGACCAACACTAGAGTTGTGGGTGTGCTCTGACTGCCATCCCAACGAGCCTGGCTCTTTGGCATTGCGGTCAGAGGCCCTGTATGGTACCCTGGAGACCTGGGTTCGAAGCTGGGTGGTGTGACTTCTCCTCCCCTTCGCTACAGAGCCTCAGGACAAAAAAAGAAGTGACTGCTGGCAGTTGCTTACGTGTACATGTGTTTCACTCTGCCAAAAGTGAGTGTATATGGCTTTTGTGTCTCCACACTACCTCTACAAAACACAAGGGGATATGACTGACAATGTTCTCCACAGCCCTGTCACAGGCTAAGTCAGGTCAGAGAGCTATTTCCTGAGAAATTAGGAGCATAGCCATTAAAATAACAGAGTGTCTCACAACTGCATGATCACACAAGATCTACCCACCCAACCCAAAAACAAGTACTATTATGATGTCAGTGCTCAGTGATATCCATGACAAACGAGGTACTGGTGTAATGGTATATATTATGCAGACTTTGCCACATAGAATAGAATAAGCCTAGCCTTTTACATTCAGTTTTCATATCAAATCTCAATACCCCCAAAATGGAGTTTGGATCTCTGCAAACCTTGCAAACATCTAGTTATGTATCCAATTCTAAGGCGGGTCACGATATCCATTTTGTTTTGAACCCAGACACATTTAGACCACAGATGTGGCATTCGCTGAACAAACCATCATAACAACCACTGTTTTGAACACAAAACACATAACAAAGAGGCTCACGCTGCGACATATTGCCTCAGCCAGCAGAGCTGCGGGCTTCCACTGACTGAGTCCCTCAGACAGAGCTGCGTGCCATGTCTCATAGAGTCTGTTTGTTTGAAATGAGACCGAAATTACCCCACCACCTGTGACAAGGGAGCAGACCCTCCCGAATCTCTGTCAGAGATGGATGGCTGCCTAATACACCCACACACACACACACACACACACACACACGCACACACGCACAGACACAAAGCCCTCTTGGTTCTGTGACAATGACACCCTTTTTGATCGTTTATTTGTTTGTTTTTCTCATTCTTTTCTCATTCTTGTCAGTCAGCATGCAGAGACAAAGCACTGTCTATGGGGAAATAGCAGGGAAAAGATAGACAGTCACCCTTGACCTTTTTTAATAAAAACAAGTGAGCGCTCTGAAAATCTCAATTTGCAGCTGCGCCAAATTGACACTGGGGAGCTGGAGATACAGCTGACCTATATTTTGAAAAAGCATGGAAGCTCTGTCTCTCCCTGCTGATAAACAGACTTCCTCTGTGAAACAAAACACGGCAAAATGTCACAGCAAAGACTGTGAGTCTCGGGTGCAGCTGTGAAGGCTGTAGAAGCAGA
>CM050209.1:24015000-24022500 GCA_027475355.1 Coilia nasus | reverse complement strand
TTATAAATCCATTTTTAATTCCCATTCATTCCCGAGCCCAGCATTCACAACCAAGTACTAATTGAATTTATTAAAATATAAGTAGTCTGAGAGTCTGGTGTTGATTACTGCAGCTACTTTGCAGATCATTGTTTGTGCACATTAGCATTGACAAAATATATACAATGCAGTAAGCTGTTGATAACATCAAGTCTCATTGTTCAACCAATCAATGCAATTTAGCAAACCAGGGGATGCCAACACTGTGTTCCATCCAGAGTATATATTTCTCAACTAACTGACTGATTTGAATTAGTCCTGCTTCAGACAGCACTGCGAAAGAACTGCAAAGTATTACAAATGTTCAATTCTGAAGAACGCATCGTCTAAGTGGGTTATAGACAAGATCCCTCGATGCAACATGACAAGGATTCATTAAGCACCTAACATCTTCCCCCCGGAGAGCTGAACTCCTTGGTCACCGTGCTTTTACCGACGGAGCTCCAGTCATGGAGGCAGAGAGCGAAAGCACAGATGGAATGAAATCATGGAGGATGCCCCTGAGCAGCACACCAGGCTTTTGGACCCCTTCTGATCTATCACCACCTGGGGAAGGATGACTGCCCAGCTCCAATCTACCTGGGCAGCCTAAGGTAACTGCAGGAAAGGGTTATAGGAGAAATGAGATTTGCTGTGATCCTGTAAGTATACCTTTGTTTGGGCCAGGGGCCTACTATAAGTCATTGTAAGAGTAAAAAACTTGGAGCAGCGATATATGTTCGGGGTCTTGCCGAGGAATGCTGGAATACTTCTGGAGATACATTTCATGCAACTCTGAGATGGGCATAATTTAAAAAACATGCTGTTTCTTTTCCATGTACATACTGTATATTAGCTATTTTTATGTAGCTTTTAATAATGGTTGCAGACGCAGAATACTCAAAACACCACTTCGTTTATACCGGGTTCATTAGTTACACTAAGCTTAAACAAGCAACATTATCCAGATACACCAAAATAAAAATGGTGTGTGCCATTTATTTATGCAGTCATGTCTAGACAAGCCTAGAAGTTACAGGGTTCAATGCCAATGACATTAGCTTCTCAAATTGTGTTTGTTATTTCTAGACCAAGCTAAGGCCTGTGATATTAAGGGTGAATATCAGATTCTGAATGTCATCTTACTTACAGGCAAAGCAAAGAGAAACACATCTCATTTCTAATATTAGCTCGTGGCCGCCTTCTCTCATTTCAAGATCAATCTGGAGCATATGTCATGTACTGCTAATGATAGCATCTCACTGTCCTTTACCTGACCAGGATAGTAAGAGTGGTAGCGGTAAAGTTACAGTCTGATAGTTCTTTTGTTGCTTTCGTGTGGAAGGACAAGTTAGGCACAGTGGCATCTCGCATTAGCCCCTTAATGGCTTCTGCTATTTCCAGATTATCCTGCGGCCTTGGGGGGTAGAGTGGCGATGCTAATGGCATCCGAGAGTCTCCTTTAATGACCCGGTCATGCTAGAAGCTAAGATCTATCATTAGACAGCATTAGTACAGTGCTGTGGGATCTGATCTGGTCTCGTCTTCATATTTCGGCTCTAATCCTTACAACATAGGCAGTAGGTAGAGCTTTGTGGTGGGCATTTCCAGATAAAAGATAAATTATTAATCATTTCTCTGCAAATTTGAGTCTTCTTTATCATTATTTGAAATCTATTTTTTTTAGATTAGATTTGATTAGATTGGATTCAACTTGTCATTACACATGTAAATACAGGGTAACGAAATGAGGTTTAGCATCTAATCCGAAGTGCAAGGAGCAGCGAGTGTGATATATACAGTATATACAGTATAGTACAGTGTAGTTTGGAGTAGCTCATGTCGAACTAATAGGGGCAGTATGAACAGGTGAGAATAATTAGAGATTAATACTCATTAGTGGTAGGTATGTACAGTGTAGGTACATAATGTTACATGTTGTTGCATGTAGACAGACTTAAATAGAATCATAAAATAAAGTGTTACCCAGCACCCAAATGCTACTCACACTTGTACCACCTCCTCCTCCCCTATCACCAGCTGTCCTCCCTCCTGGTTGAGAATTCATGGGGGTGCATGCACGCACAGAGCTGTCCTCCCTCCTGGTTGAGAATTCATGGGGGTGCATGCACGCACAGATTCTGCTTGACTGCTGTCTGCCCAGCCCGTGCAGTGACTCCTATGAGACTCTCACAATGTGATTCAGCACCATGGACAGAGACACTGCCAAACACTCACCAGCTGGCATACTCATGATTCATACTCAGAGCACAAACTTGTGGAACAACTGTATACTCACGTCAGCTCTCTAGGCAATTGCCTGTCTGTACACAGCAGGTGTGCTAATTTGGCAGACACTTTCTAAGGCATAAATGCCCAAGTCATAGCCATATTTCCTGTATTCACTTTCTAAATGTGCCAGATCAACGTGATCTTGCTGACTTGATGATACTGTGTGATGATACTGTCCCTCAAAATGGCAAATGCAAATCATATGGGTACAAATTCTCTGTAAAATTACAGTTTCTGGGCTATTACAGTTCCTGGGCTCAGGACCAAGTTCTCTTGGTATGGGATAAGTGTTTTTTTTTTTTTTTTTTTAAATAAATTTCAATAGCAGAGCACACAGAGTCGTAGATCATCTACATGAGAAAGAAGATACATACACTGTTAGAACAAGACACAATGATATTGATGGATTCATTTTTAATATCAATTAATAATAATTAATAATTATTCTGTTAATAATGCACAATAATGTTTGTCAAAGACAAATGACAATAACTATGAATTAATTACACTTTACACCTTAATAACACCTTACCTCCCAAACATTAGGAGTGATGTTGGTATGTTTAAAAACCAGCTTCCACACTCTCACACTGATGGTAGAGTTGGCTATGGTGAAGCAGAGAGTGCAAGACGGGGAGGGCAGAGGAGGGGAGGAGAGGAGAGGAGAGGAGAGCGGTTTGGATATATCCCCACCTGACAGATGCCGGCGGTTGACTCATCTTTGGGAGGTTTTATTTTTAACTTCCCACCTGTGGGCCGCAGCGTTCTAACCCTTCAAAGCACCCCAGTCAAACATTCGGACTAGCTACACTATACTATATGTGCTCCCCCTCACAAACGGCTATTTTTCTTTCTTGCGCAAAGGCTGCCCGTTAGACGCTGGATTCTGTTGCCTCACGTCTGCACTGTTCGAGAGAACAGTGCCCCCTCCCTCTCTCACTCCCTCCCTTCTCTGTCTCTTTTCCTCTCTCCCTCCCTCTCCCTCTCTCTCTCTCTCTCTCTCTCTCTGTCGGTCCTTCTCTACCACACATATTTTTCATCCTCTTTACTACTCCCTACTAGTATCAGCTGCTGCAGCGATAAAAAAATCAAAATGTGAAGAGAATTTGTCTAATTATCTAATTAATCTCTTTCAAACTCACACACAATATAACAAGGTCAAGGAGGCTCATCTAAGAAATATATTAGCCCAACAAAGTGTGCAAAAATTATGAAGCTAATTATAACAAAAACTGACAAAATAAAAGACCAATAAGTTTATATGCTGACATACACAGTTACATCCATACAGAACATATTGATGAAATTACAGCTACAGCACAAAATTGTACACTTTGTATAGAGAAGAGTGGAGCTCAGGAACACCAGGCATTCCAGAAAAGTTGTTGTGGAATGGGGATGAAAGTAATTATGCAGCTAAATTAATAACTTATCTGAAAATACAAAGATGTGTGTTGGCTTAGGTATATCTAGGTTCAAGTCGAGAACATCAACTGATTTCATCTACTTACCTTTTCAAATAATTTTCAGGCAGTATTTAAGTAGCTATTTTTTTTGAAACCATAACACATTTCTTCATACAGCATTTATTATAACTTAAACTACCAGTACTACTAAACTACTTAGACTACCAGTATTTATAACAACATAACAATCAGAAGTAAATTGCCATAGTTTAGTGAGTACTAAAACTAAATAGGTTTGCTTACAGGTTCACTAATCCAGGGCAAGGATAGATGATATACCCAGTAGTACAATATTAATGTTGTTGATGCACTTTGGAATAAC
The DNA here is from genome assembly GCA_027475355.1 of Coilia nasus. Taxonomy (NCBI): domain Eukaryota; kingdom Metazoa; phylum Chordata; class Actinopteri; order Clupeiformes; family Engraulidae; genus Coilia; species Coilia nasus. Next base: position 24,018,402 of record CM050209.1, on the reverse strand, counting down.
TACTCCACATAAATCATCTAGAGATGTATTTCTTAACTCTTAATTAACATTTTTTCATCATTTGTTATTAACCTTTATTTTCATTTCTCATCAATAAATCATTTATAAACATATATAAACATAAACATATAAACCATATGTTTGTCCATATAAAAGAAAAAAAGAGGGCGCATATCCAAACGAAATACAATCACAGATGCTGGAGAAGTGTAACAACTATTTCACAAGACGTGGCGTGCACATTGTTTTGCTCCAGAAAAATAATAATACGAAAAAAAAGGCAATGTTTCTTTTATACAGACAGCCAGCCAGCAGACAAGCGAACAGAATATAGATATGTTTCTAAATGTTTTTCATGTGCTGTACAAAGTTCATACCTCATATGACAAGTTGTGTTACATAATGGATTTCACTCTAGATTTATCATGCTATCTTTACTTCATCACTTGTCATTACAGCAATAAAAACGTACAATAAAATACCCGTAAACGAGATGGAATAAGTGTGTATTTATAGAGTCACACATGGTCACACTGATGCACCCGGGAAAGTGTGGGGTGTTGCGTGACAGCCTGGCTAACTCTTCACGACAACTAATACATGCTTTGCAGTAAAACAGCAGCAACTTTGCAAGTATAATGCAGCATAGCTATTCTCGCAGTCACACTGTGCTGATATCTTCATGTGGCATCCCTGCATGCCCCAGCCAGCAATATGCACGCTCATGTATGGATAGAGTTGCTCAGTTTGGGACACAAAGGCCTATTTAATCAGGAGTGCTGGCAACAGTATTGCATAGAGATCCGAAGCCGGCGCAGTCGAAAAGTGACAGTAGGCATTGCTTGGCTGAAAGCAGGTTCGCGTGGTGTCACACTTCAGCAGCCTGCCCCCCAAAATAAATCGATGTCTTCATAAAGGCGCAAGAGCAGTGGGGGACTGCAGCAGTAAAAATGATTCGCTTTAATGATGAGGTGATGAAGGCAAGAGTTGGATTGTGTGTGTGTGTGTCTATCAAGTATCAGGCTTTTTGCTGCAGTAAATACTGCCATTTGTCCACAGCCGCACAAAGACAGCAACACACACACTCACACACACAAGACACGCACACACATACACACACCACACACACACACATACACAAACAGTCACGCATAAAACAACAGGCACACATACCTATATGGTTAAAGTGCATACTCAGCAAATGCATGGGCGCATCTGACATTCCAATAATAAAAGCCTATCACTCTCTTTAATTAAAACCTGTACTCATTCAACAGTGTTAAGTTTTCTGCTGGGAATTAGAAAGCAGATATGAGGTTAGCTGTAAAAGGAGGGTTGAAATATACACTTTACCATATCGTCTTTTCAAGCATCTCACACACACCCAAATACATGCACACACACACACACACACACACACACACACACACACACACACACACACACACACACACACACACACACACACACACATACACACAGACACACAGATGCAGCATCTGTTTAATAGGAAACAGAAGCAAGTATCATTAAAACCAAATATTCAGGAACTATAAAATTGAACAAAACTCTGACTGATATGGATGAACTGCTGATACAAGACAAGACAGCCGGCAACAACAATTTGCCCCTGGGTAATAAAAACTGAAACAGCCGTAGAAGTTAATGATGGTGGATAATGATTTTAAGCTCATTATATTCTCTGCCTGTGAATAAATGCGCTGAATAATTAGCCCTCTACCAAAATGGAGAAAGAAAAAAAAGCACTCAGAGCCTGACCAAATGTGTCATCTGTGGTCTCGGGAAGGTGCCAAGAGTGAGCTGAGATGGTAACCAGGAAAGAGCAATGCAGTCCAGTCCACTCTGCTCAGTCTGCCATCAGAGTTGCATCCGTGCACAGCCAGAATAGCACTAAAATAGCACCTGACTGGCACCAGACTACATCCCAATGCTTGGCGCCTACTGTGCACTAATGCTCTGAGGATGGTTTTTGCAGAAGTTATCAGTGGCTATTTTAGAAACATCTCACGCAACCACCCATACTTATTTACTGTTGGCATTATATTTTAATTCAGCTATACTCTCACCTGGCAAAATTGTAAATCAAAGTCTGGCATGTATTCCTTCATGAAATAGCTATTTTCAAACAAACTACACACACATTGTCTAACATACATGGGAAACTTAATGTTTTAATTGGGGATACGTGGGTATCTAGGGTGTATATAGGGTGTGTGCATGTGTGTGTGTGTGTGTGTGTGTGTGTGTGTGTGTGTGTGTGTGTGTGTGTGTGTGTGTGTGTGTGTGTGTGTGTGTGTGTGTACGCATGTGTGTGTGTGTGTGTGTGTGTGTGTGTGTGTGTACGCATGTGTGTGTGTGTGTGTGTGTGTGTGTGTGTGTGTGTGTGTGTCTGTGTGTGTGTGTGTGTGTGTGTGTCTGTGTGTGTGTGTGTGTGTGTGTGTGTGTGTGTGTGTGTAACCACATGCCCAAGCTGTCCTGACAAACAGAGCCATCTGCATGCTCAGGCGATGGAGCAGCAGAGACTGTGACTACCCCACAGTGAGACGCTGAGGCAGCGAGTGAGTGCCTAAAGACATGATGGCGGCCATCATACTTACCTGTGTAAATTCCAACATGCCAGCGTGCACAGAATGGCATCCCAGCGTGTGGCTTACTTCAGCACACACATGCTCAAACAAATTAGCATATTAGACATGGCAAATGAGCAATTCTAATGTAGTGTCTGTGTGTGTGTGTGTGTGTGGAGGGGGTGGTGGTGGTAAATGAGCGAGTAAGTGTGTATGTGTGTGTGTTTGCGCATACATGTGTGTGCTACACATTGGGTGATTATGCATGCGCATACATAATTCACATCCAGCTGTTGGACTGTGATGAGATTCTAAATGAGATCACTCATGTAAGTGCAGCCAAAGTCCTTCTAGACCCTTCTAAGTCCCTGCACTCGGCGGCCATTTTGGCAATGACTTCGGGCATCTTTTTCGGGTTAATAAGACCAGGCCTACACAGAAATAAATGGCGAGACACGAGTTTATGCACTCTCCGATGACTGAGGAGCATAAAAAATATATGGTTAAAATCACAACGAAGACTTGATTGTAATGGCTGGAAATGTTTGCTGGTTTGTATGAAAAAGAAACTTTTAAAAGCCCTTTTTCTCAAGGGTTATTTTGATACTTCACAGTCAGTATTTTCTGACTTTCTCTCTGCTGTGTCTGTGTGTGAATTCTAAATTACATGCATAAATTTTAACCTTGTAATCAGCGGCATTGAGTTTGTGTGTGTGTGGTTGTTTGTCTTTGTTTATGTGAGAGAGAGAAAGTAAGAGAAACAGAGAGAGAGAGAGAGAGATGGGAGGGGAGGGGAGTTACTTTGTTTGTCTTT
>CM050209.1:24000000-24010000 GCA_027475355.1 Coilia nasus | reverse complement strand
TGGTAGACCCAGGCTGCAATGTGTACTCCATGCTAGCGATTCACAAGGCCATTCGTATCCAGACACGGTTGGGAAAGTGTGAGCTAGACATATAAAAACAATCCTGGATGCGATTGCGAATTGTGATTAGGGATAGGGTTAGGGTAAGTATTAGGTATGTACAGTGTAAGTACATAATATTACATGCTGTTACATATAAACACACTAGAAAAGGAACGGTAACACAAAGTGTTACCTAAAGTGCAACTGAAACCAGTAAATGCAGCAGAGCATCTTTATTGGTAACTACTTAAAACGCTTCTAGACAATTATCACACAACATGTGTTTCACTTTAATATGTTGAGCTGTTGTATTAGAATTAATTTATATGCATTTTCATACTCCTGCATTAACATGCAAGGACTCTCTCTACTGTGTTGCTCGGAATGCATGCTCTTTTTCAATGGGAGGCCCCGCTTGACAGAGAAAACAATTTCAGCATCCTCATATTTATTGCTTTATCCCCAATTCAATGACCTTGTCCGCAGAGAAAAATAGCTCTCATTACAATTCAAGCACCTACTATGACACACACAGACACAAACACTCCAACATACCCACCCCCTTCTCACACACACACACACACACACACACACAAACACTCCAACATACCCACCCCCTTCACACACACACACACACACACGCGCACGCACGCACGCACGCACACACACGCACACACACACACACACACACTCCAACATACCCACCCCCTTCACACACACACACACACACACGCACGCACGCACGCACGCACGCACGCACGCACGCACACACACACACACACACATAGTGAGAAAATAATTGATAGTGTGTGCACCGAGTGGATAGAAAGAACGCAAGATAAAATGCACAAATGTCAAAAAAACAGGGAAGCGAGCGATATATACAGGTAAGAAGTGCGGGATAGGAAGCGAGCGATATATACAGGTAAGAAGTGCGGGATAGGAAGCGAGCGATATATACAGGTAAGAAGTGCGGGATAGGAAGCGAGCGATATATACAGGTAAGAAGTGCGGGATAGGAAGCGAGCGATATATACAGGTAAGAAGTGCGGGATAGGAAGCGAGCGATATATACAGGTAAGAAGTGCGGGATAGGAAGCGAGCGATATATACAGGTAAGAAGTGCGGGATAGGAAGCGAGCGATATATACAGGTAAGAAGTGCGGGATAGGAAGCGAGCGATATATACAGGTAAGAAGTGCGGGATAGGAAGCGAGCGATATATACAGGTAAGAAGTGCAGGATAGGAAGCGAGCGATATATACAGGTAAGAAGTGCGGGATAGGAAGCGAGCGATATATACAGGTAAGAAGTGCGGGATAGGAAGCGAGCGATATATACAGGTAAGAAGTGCGGGATAATGTCAGAGGCAGCGGGAGAGATATAAAGCAGAGAGAAATACGGCGGCAGGTGATAAAGGGGAACTGAGGACAGAAAGCAGGGGGAGGGGAAGCACTGAGATCCAAGGCATAAAGAGAGCTCTAGACGGACGGACGGACGGACGGACGGACGGACGGACGGACGGACGGACGGACGGAGGCACAGAGACTAAAAGGCAATAGGAATTGGGTGATGTAGGAACCGATAGAGGAATACACAGAAAGATAAAGAGAGACCATGTAGATGGTGTCGGTGAAACCTCAGGGGCTGACCTGAACGTGAATTGCCCTCAGGCTAGTGTGGGACCCAATCAAGCAGTCATCACAACACCACTTTAAAGCTGCAGAGAGGCTAAATCTTTTACTCCTTCCTATGTGCCTCGCATAGTCAGCATTGCCAAAATAGCCCAACAGAGGAGACTATTTGGTCTCTATAGAATTGCTATGATGTGTACAAATGGCACACAGCTAAACAGAACCCTGTTCAGGTCTCACAAATTGGATATGTTGTTGGTTAGATTTATTTTAACCCTCATGTATCCCTCAAATCCTATGCACACATAGGCCCCTCCAGGTCCAATTTGACACAGGCAGAGAATACCCTCCTAATATGATTCTACACCCAATTCAATGAAGATAACAGTACAAAAGTTGTATCTTCAAAAAATGTTTTTATCTACACTTACTGGTGAAAGAGTCACCAGTGTGTGTGTGTGTGTGTGTGTGTGTGTGTGTGTGTGTGTGTGTGTGTGTGTGTGTGCATGTGTCTGTGTGTGTATGTATGTGTGTGTGTGTCTGAATGGACATGTCACGTGAACTTCTATTTATTGCGAGTGACCTCTGACCCTTCCCTCCAGAGTTCCGGGTCCTCAGCATGCCTTGCGCGCCAGCCATCAGTGCTCCCAGCATCCCACAGTGCCAGCTCTGACCTGTCCTCCAATGCACTGAGCTAGCGCCAGCCTCCAGCAGGCCCAGGTCGCGCCAGGCCTGGCACACAGCTCATTCACACACACACACACACACACACACACACACACACACACACACACACACACACACACACACTCTGGCAGCTGTACAGGTAGTTCAAAATTACAGCCCCCACAAATGCTAAGGTTAGCAAGCGTAGGCAATTGTATGAACAGCACAGTGAGAGTTATGATGAGCGCTGCTTCATGTAGCCACACACACACACACACACACATTCACAAGTGCACACACAAGCCAAAACAGACTTCTCACCTGTCTCCCTCCTGCAGGTAATCCTTCCGACTCTTTTTCAAGTCCTTCCCTTCATCTTCTCATTCTCTCTCTCCCTGTTATGCTTCAGTGACCCAATTTCCTCTTGTCATACCTCTTATCCTGTGTGTCTGTGTGTGTGTGTGTGTCTGTATGTGGTGTGTGTGGTGTGTGTGTGTGTGTGTGTGTGTGCGTGCATGTGTGCATGCGTGTGTGTGTGTGTATGCGTGTGTGCATGTGTGTGTGATTTCAGTGATGTCTATCTACTAAAGATGCAAGTAGATTCTAATAATAATAATAATAATAATAATAATAATAATAATAATAATAATGTTTTATTTGTATAGCACATTTTATACAAAGGATGTAGCTTTGTATACAATTTGGCAAAGGAACACAGGAGAGATATACAAATAACAAGCTCTGTAGTAGTCCAGTATCACCAGAGAAATCCACCAGGGTGCTGTGGAGAGCTCCACCAATGTCCCCCATGGTTCCCAGGGGAGCTCAACTGCCAGGATAAAACGAGACCTGCTCAGAAACAGATGAGTAGGCAGGTCAATAACAGAAGGTACACAGGCACACATTAAACAACTGACAATGGCCGGGTTTCCCAGACGCAGTTAAGAAGTTCTTAAGACCCTTCTTAAGGCTCCCGTAAGAAGCAACCGCATTTCCCAAAATGCTTCTTAGCCTAAGAAGACCTGCCGTTAAGAAGGATCTCTAAGAAGTTTCTGAACCCTTCTTAACACCCTTCTTAGCGACAAAACAGTGAAAACAGCACCCCCATCAGGCAGGTAAAGCAATGTGACAAGCAAGGAGATATTAATGCAGTACGTCCAGTTTTCCTGATCGTGTTTTCCCCCTTTTCCCTATCGTTCATGACAAGGGGATGCCAATATCTCGGTTTTCACACATATTCTCCTCATGTAGCAGATTTCTATCAGACAGATAAGAATATAGCCTACACATTAAATGACATGACATACTGATTTCATTTTGTGTTTCCATTTTTATTTCCCTGGTCTTTGTTTCGGTATTATTATAGGCTATGTGTCACTTTGTTTTTGTGTCGTGACGAGAAATGTCATACTTTTAGCCGGTATTTTATTGATGAGTTCAGTCAGATGGCACGTGTTATACCACTTCAGTTTGGAGCATTTTACCAAAGATTCTAAAGTAGCGCTCTAAAATCTTTGATTTTACTGTGGTAACTATGCGCTCCAATCGGCCATTCTGAGATCGATTGCTCATTGCGCTTCAGTTAAGAAGGCAGGTAAAACGGTTCTTAACACGTTGGTAAGAAGGGCGTTAAGAAGGCGTTTGGGAAACACTCTTATCTTAACACTTCCTCTTAGCCGACCTCTTCTTAAGTGCCTTCTTAACTCGTTAAGAAGGTTCTTAACTGGGAAACCCGACCAATGCAAATAAATACAATGCTAATGTTTTTATCGTTTACTAAAGCACACTTGTTCACTCGTCACCTCGGTTCTGATTTTATTACACTTGTCAGCTGCTATTGACACCATAAATGATAATATCTTCCTCTGTACACTGTTAGAACTGTGACTTTGGAGTAAAAACATTCTTTTAGCATATCTTGGCAGGGAAAAGTTTCAAAATTTCTTCAGATTGCCATTGGTGTACCACAGGTATCAGTGCTTGGACCCAGTCTGTTTTCTATTAACACTGCTTTCTGAAGGGACTTCATCAGCGTCCATGGGTTTTAATTTGGATCATACTGGAAAATATTTGGCCTTTGACCCCTGTTAGATTTCTTTATGCCCAAATGATATTTTAGTTTGATTGAGGGGTTGTAAACTTCAGCTCAATTTTAGAAGAAGTTGTATTCTTAGGAAATCCAGCTGTCTAATAAAATATGAACATCCTGTTTGGTGGACTGTAACTAATCTTAAATGAAATGACACAAAGCTAGAGTGGTATAATTGATAGTCAGCTTTTTTCTCTGAGTTACAGCAACTATCTCGATGGCCTGTCGGTCAGCAATAAATACGGATCGTGTAAAGAAGCCTATCAATTGGTTATTTCAGTAGTTAATGCATATTTTATGTTAAATATGAGGGGAATTGTGGATTAAAATATTTCCTACATGCAAACAGGAGATAAGCAGGATAACAGCCCTCAAGTTAACCGGTCCAATGGAAATAATGACTTGGCTGAGGGAGCTCCACTCCGATTCGCAGAGTTCTTTGCCTCCCCCTTGTGAATATTTCCACTGAACTGGTCACCTCTGCGGCCATTATCCTTTGTTTACTTTGGATGTAATCTATTGGCTCACCCAATCGGTGATACTGTTTTTTGTGCATGTGTTTGTGTGTATGATGTGTACTTACTGTATATGTCTATGCAGGTGTGTGTTTGTGTGTGTGTGTGTATATATGTGTGTGTGTGACCCTATGTTCTTTACTTTTCTGCCCCACCCTTTGTGGTTCCCGTGATGAAGGAAAGCCCCTGTCACATTATGTGTAGAAAGCATGTTTTTCTGTGCAGAGAAGGAAACAGCTATGGTCAGCAGATTTCCTATAAATACACACAGCCACTCATCCATCCAAGTGTACGCACGTACACACACAAACACAGATTTCATCCACAGTGGGTGTCTTTTGATTAAGGCACACACATACTGTGGATGTCCATATTTTTAGTCACACCCTTATTCCCGATGTCTGTCGGCACACACACAGCACATATACAGTACAATACACAAATACACATGCAAACACTCTTTAATGCACAGCAACACACAAATTATTGGGGAGGGGACACTACACACATCAACACAGACAGACACTTGCAAATTCAACGAAACAATGCATCCATCTTGTACTGCAATTTGAGAATCAATTTCAGAATATTAATCCTGGGGTAGGAATTGTGTATGTTACAGTCGACAACATCAAGAGTAGAAATATAAGAGCATCAAAATAATACAGACAGCAAATACAATAAATACAAACAATAAAGATAAAACAAAATTAAATAAAGTCATACACATCTGATATGCGCATAATTTGCATATTTGAAGCAGGTATGTTACATTGTGGATATATGCAGTTAGGCAGTATATGAATTGCTTTTCTTGTGCACAGGTATATTGGAATGGAAATAAACAATGTGTACAAATAGAGGGAAGTAGTGCTGGAATATAAAAAAAGAAAATTTTTCATTTCCCTCTCCGTTACTCTTCTCCCCCACTTATCTCTGTCATGTCCTCTACAGAGGGTTCAAAGGGGCTGTAGGAAAGGTGGCTTAATTAGCACTGGTGTCAGAGCACAGCGTGCAATAGAAAGTATGGCAGAGGGAGCCAACGAGGAAGAGGGAACGGGGCACCCGGGGAAAAAAATACAAAGAATCTGACTGTGAGGAAAATGGAAAAATATGAGAGAGAGAGAGAGAGAGAGAGAGAGAGAGAGAGAGGGAGAGAGAAGGAGAGAGGAGAGAGTGAGAGAAAGAGGGTGTATTCAGAGTGAGAAAGAGAGACAGAATGAGAAACAGAGAGAGAAAGAGAGACAAAGAGAGAGAGACGGAGAGAGATCAGAGGAGAGCTGGTTAAATTGGGAGTTTGGGGAAAGAGGGGAAAGAGAGGAAAGAGAGCATGACCTTCACCTGCTGCAAGACAGAGAAGTGATTGAGTTAATGCGTGGAGGTGCTGTAACACACTCATATCCCTGTCCCTCAGCTTATTACACACACATGTCCATACACACACACGTACGCACACACACACACACACGCATACACACACACACGCATGCACACATGCACGCACACACACATACACACATACACATACACATACACCCACACACACACACACATACACGCACTCACACACACACATGCACACACGCACACACACACACACTGACATGACACATGCATATTATGGGTTCTCTCTGTACAATCTTATTCCTGCTGTTCTATTAAATTTCCCGTTGCTTCTACCTGTCAGCAGCAGATGGCCATCCTGAGAGAGAGAGAGAGAGAGAAAGAAAGAGAGGGAGACAGAGAGAGAGAAAGAAACAGAGAGAAATTGACACAGATTGACAGAGAGAGAGGGAGAGAGAGAGAGAGAGAAACAGAGAGAAATTGACACAGATTGACAGAGAGAGATTCCTTTTTGTCTGCGGGGAGCTTTTCTTGTCTCTGCAGGGCTGGCCGCCTTTGGTCGCCACCTCACATGCGCACTCTAAACTGCCCTCTCTCGCATCAAACACACTCGAGATGAGAGCGCACCATCTGTACTGCTTCTATTCAGCATTACTATTACTATCATTACACAGGCCCAGACCAGAGTCCACTCAGCAAGGCTATCACACAGAGCCTCTCTGTGAGGTGCCCTAAAAGGGAATCACCAGGAAAAGATGTTTGAGAAAGATGGCTGTGTGGGCAATGTCTGATGTGTGTACGTGTGTTAATAGGTACAAGGCACATTTTGTAGGGCCCATATTTTTATCACTCTCAAATGGAGTGCTTTGCCACCAGGGTGGTCACACAAGGATTGACACAGCTGTAGTTTTTCATTCTTTTGAGACTTTCATCCCAAAAGGCCACAATGACTTCAGGAAGCACCAGGGAACAAGGTATACTTTAGGAATTTTTTTTTTTCCTCATGAAACAACACTATCAGGTCTGTCTTTAATTTTGTCTGTATCATCTAGAGATATTAGACATGCAAGCACATGGCCATATGTCAAGATATAATACCAACTTTGATAACACAATGTTAGGTTATGTGGAAATTACATGTTGTTCTCAACTAGCTAAAAAAAAAACGTTTCGGTCATACAAGGTTTCAACCCGACAGCAACAGTATGTAATGATCCTCTTGAATCTACAGTATACGGCTATATTATTATTAATTTATAAATTAATTTTAATTTATAGCAATAAAAATTGAAAGCTGCTCAGGGCACCATCTTGTCGGGGGTGGTGCGAGACATCTGCAAAAAAACTAAAAATAAACTAATAATAATAAATCAGCATATCGCGTCAAGGACATCATGTCACCAGTTGGGATAGCCATTTGGGCAGAGTTGTGATTTGTAAGTGAGGCAAGCTGTTGCCTGATGGGAAGGTCTCTGATGGAGATATGGATGGAGAAGAGGCTATTGACCTTGTGGCGTCTCCACTAAATCCCAAGAGATCCATCAATTAACGCTGTTCATTTTGTTTTCTTTAAAGCGAACAAATAACTTTGTAAACTACCAATGCACCTAGTACAGTCACATTTCGGTATATTATCAAAAAACACAACGCATTACTGTAATACTACAAATAGATAACACTTTACAGACATGTTGTGTTTTTTTATGGGTTGTGTCTAAGAAATTGACACTTAACAATAATCTCAGACCTTTCCACACACTGCTAAGGGGAATTGGTTGGCTGTAGTCCTGACTCTTGATTGACGGTGTTGGGGGATGGGTAGTATTGATTTTCAAAATCCAGTTTAAGGCAGATGCTTGGGAGGGTTTCATCAGGCATCAGGTTCAGTTCAGGAAAACGAGTAAAAAAATAGTCGTAGGGACATGTAATGGTATGCAGCAATGCCATCTCCTAATAAGTATAAATGATAATAATGAACTAATGGCATGTAAGTGTTGTGTGTTTGTTAGCCTGTTATTATAACATATTAATTTGTGTAGAAGGGGTAGTTTAACTGAGTACTATTAGGACTGCCAATGCATTATGAGTAGATGACTTTTGAGGAACAACAAAGGCATAACTCATGTCTTGTGGGAGTCATTTCATGCCAAATGGCATCAAGAACAAACACCGAATGAGTGTGTGTGTGTGTGTGCGTGTGTGTGTGTGCACTTTAATTTGTGTGTGTGTATGGATATGTGTGGGTGAGTGTAAATGTCTTTAATCATTTGTGTGTATGACAGAGTAACAAAGGACACATTCAAGAGTAATTAAAATTAAAATGTGTGACTGAGTGCTAATGTCTGTGATTGTGTGCGTGCATGTGCGTGCATGCTTGTGTGTGTGTGTGTGTGTATGTGTGTGTGCGTGCGAGCGTGCGCTCACGCGTGCGTGCGTGCGTGTTTGACTGCACTCTGCCCACAGCACGGCTTCAGCACAGCAGCTGTTCCCCGCGATGACATTAATTTAACATTTTCTGTCTGATTCCTGGCTCTACAGTACTCTACAGAGGGCTCCGCTGAAGGAATGAGAAAGAGAGGGGGAGAGAGGAAAGAGAGGGGGAGAGAGAGAAGGGAGAGAGGAAGGCAGCGACATACAAATCCAGGCTAGCTTTACAGTCCTTGCTTTTGAGAAATAGCAGACTTTTTACTTTCATTGGCTGGTGGAGGAGGAGATACAGAAAGAGGGATAAAGTGATAAAGAGGACGACAGAGTTGTCAGTGTTGTCTGCAGGTTGTATTGTATATTGCTGTTATATTTGTAATATAAATGTCATCTTGCTGAGCTGATGAAGAGCTGTTCAAATATCACTGCTTGAGTGAGTGTGTGTGTGTGTGGGTGTGTGAATATGTGTTTGTGCGTGTGTGTGTGTGTGTGTGTCAGTTTGTGTGTGTGTGGGTGTGTGTTTGTGCGTGTGCGTGTGTGTGTGTGTGTGTGTGTGTGTGTGTGTGTGTTGGCGTGCATGCGTGCACGCGTGTGTGTGTGTGTGTTTTGTGTGTGTGTGTGTGTGTGTGCATGTCTGTGTATGTGTGTGTGTGTGTGTGTGTGTGTGTGTGTGTGTGTGTGTGTGTGTGTGTGTGTGTGTGTGTTGTGTTATCTGCTCTTCTTTCTTGCTTATCTGCCATGTGCTCTGCTCTTTTCGTGTGTTCTTTTCTACTCATCACTTCTCCTTCATCCCTTTCTCCTCCATCCTCCTTCTCTCCTCCATCCTCCTTCTCTCCTCTATCATTTTCTCCTCCATCCTCCTTCTCTCCTCCATCCTCCTTCTCTCCTCTATCATTTTCTCCTCCATCCTCCTTCTCTCCTCCATCCTCCTTTTCTCCTTCTCTCCTCCATCCTCCTTCTCTCCTCCATCCTCCTTTTCTCCTCCATCCTCCTTTTCTCCTCCATCATTTTCTCCTCCATCCTCCTTCTCTCCTCTATCCTCCTTTTCTCCTCCATCCTCCGTTCTCCTCCATCTTTCTTATGTAAGCTACTCTTTCTGTTCTTTCCCCTCTCATTAGGCCTCTTGCCATCACATTATTTTCATTTAGGCTACTTATTAAATTCTTTCTGGCACATGCATGCCTGAACACAAGCATGCAAACAACACACACACACACACACACACAGACACACCCACACCCACACACATGGGTGGGGGCAAAGAAAGAAAGAAAGACTAAGAAAGA
>CM050209.1:23957500-23990000 GCA_027475355.1 Coilia nasus | reverse complement strand
AGTGATTGCAGCAATAACACACACAGTAATCCGACACTATTCAGAGCAAGAGCTAAGGCAAAAGCACCATATTATCATCATAACATATATCATATGAAAACTAGATGCAGAAACACACACACTTGCCCAAAAACAGAAATAAAACATATATTCATGCATGCCAAAACCAGATATACCCACCAAAAAAAAAACAACAGATATATTCATGCATACATAACCATTGACCCTCAGACACGATGCTGTGGTTTAAGAGGATTAACCATCGGGTTGGGGGTTGGTACGGTGGAGATGCTCGGCTCGGCTTGACCGCGTGCGCGAGTGCTGACAGCAGGGTTTGGGCGCGAGTCTCTGGGGCTGACAGCACTTTAGAGCAACACATACATCACACCCTCTCCCATCCACGCTGACAAGCCATAATGCCAAAAGCCACTCCAAAGCAGCCAGCTTTACGAGCACTTAGAGGCCTTCCACTGACATGCATTACCAGAACGAGGGAAACAATATAAGACACAGAGAGGGGAGAAAAATGCTCTCTAATCTTCTGCTTGTCAACACCACCCCACCCCCCACCCCCCTCCACTGCACAGGTTTTTATTGGTGTTATTTCCATATATTTCTTTTGTCTCAACTCTTTTCCTTTTTCTTCTTTCCCTCCTTTCTCCTTCTTGTGCACCCCTGGCAGTGCTCCCACACCTGATCAGACACACCTGAACAACAGTGTACTCTTCCTCTCCTCCCTTCTCTCTTTCTGTCTCTCTCTCTCTCTCCTTGTCGCTGGGTTGCTGTCTTAAACACTCTCTCTTTCTCTCCTTCTTCCTCTCCTCCTTTCTCTGTTTCTCTCTCTCTCTCTCTCTCTCTCTCTCCTCTCTCTCTCTCCTTCTCACTGGGTTGCTGTCTTAAACACTCTCTCTTTCTCTCTCTTCTTCCTCTCCTCCTTTCTCTGTTTCTCTCTCTCTCTCTCTCTCTCTCTCTCTCTCTCTCTTTCCTTCTCACTGGGTTGCTGTCTTAAACACTCTCTCTTTCTTTCTCTTCTTCCTCTCCTCCTTTCTCTGTTTCTCTCTCTCTCTCTCTCTCTCTCTCTCTCTCCTCTCTCTCTCTCTCCTTCTCACTGGGTCTTAAACACTCTCTCTTTCTCCCTCTTCTTCTTCTTCTTCTCCCCCTTCTCTCCCTCTCTGTCTCTTTCTCTTTCTCTCTGTCTCTATGTCTTTCTGTTTCTTCTGAACAACTGTGCTCTTCCTCTCCTCCCTTCTCTCTCCCTCTCTCTCTCTCTTTTTTTCTCTCTCCCTCTCACCGAGTCTCTGTCTTTAAGCACTCTCTCTTTGTCTCTCTTCTTCTTCTCCCCCTTGTCTTGCTCTCTCTGTGTCTCTGTCTCTTTCTCTCTGTCTCTATGTCTTCCTATTTTTTCTCTCTCTTCTTCTTCTCCCCCTTCTCTCGCTCTCTGTCTCTCTGTGTCTTTCTCTTGTCTCTATGTTGTTCTATTTTTCTCTCTCTGTCTTTCTCTCCCCTCTCTCCAAATCTCTGTCTTCAACTCTCTGAACTCTCCGTTTTGCTTTAAGATAGAGTGCAGGGAAAAAAACCCTGTGAACCAGAAATTAATTGCAGTGGATTGTGACTGTGCATACAAACACCCCCACACACATGCACCGCCACACACACACACACACACACACACACACACACACACACACACACACACACACACATAACAAGTGTTCGAAGGGGTGTCAAACAAAGGGAAAAAAAAGAAAGAGAGGGTTAGAGAAAGACCAAAATCAGGGTGGCTTTGCAGTCCTGCTTCTTGAGACGTAGCCGAGGCTTAGCATGTCTGAAGAGAGGCTGGTGCCAAAGCATGAGGATGTTTTTATTTCTCATCATGCTGTGCCAGGCCGGGATGAAGGCACGGCATGAAAACCTTCAGGGGCCAATTTAATTTAGCTCAGGCTTCCTTTCATTCTCCATTTCACTCCAGATGTGAGACGATGTTTGCAAATAAAGATATTTGATGAAGACTGTCAGGGGGAGCAACAAAGCCCAGACAGTATCAGTCCAGAAGGAGAGAGCCAGATATAAACTAAGAGATATAGAGAGAGAGAGAGGGGGGGGGGGTGGGGAGAGGGAGAGAGAGAGGTAGAGAGAGAGAGACGAGGGACAGAGAGAGGAGAGTGAGAGAGAGGGAGAGAGAGAGGTATGAGAGAGAGAGAGGGGACAGAGAGAGGCGAATGAGAGAGAGGGAGAGAGAGAGGAGAGTGAGAGAGAGGGAGAGAGAGAGGTAGAGAGAGAGAGGGAGAGAGAGAGACAGGGAGTGAGAGGGAAATAGAGAGAGAGAGAGAGGGAGACAGAGAGAGAGAGGTAGAGAGAGGGAGATAGAGGGGGAGAGGGAGATAGGAGAGACAGAGAGGGAGAGAGAGACAGAGAGCGAGAGGGAGAGAGAGAGACAGAGAGAGAGAGGTAGAGAGCGAGAGGGAGATAGAGAGAGAGGTAGAGAGAGAGAGGGAGATAGAGGGAGAGAGGTAGATAGAGAGAGAGGGAGCGAGAGGGAGAGAGAGAAAGAGAGTGTGTGTGTGTGTGTGTGTGTATGTGTATGTCTGTGTGTGTATGTATGTGTATGTGTGTGTGTGTGTGTGTGTGTGTGTGTGTGTGGTGTGTGTGTGTGTGGTGTGTGTCTGTCTGTGTGTGTCTGTGTGTGTGTCTGTGTGTATGCACATTTACCATCCCCCCTTCCCCCACGCAGACAGCACACTCGAGACCTGAGCGCCTAATTAGTAACAAATATTCTGCAAGTATTCATGCAGAGACAGAACTCTTTATCATACTGCTGCCAAAGTCAAAAGGAAATGAAAAGATTCCTTTTCTAATTAATATTTACTCTCTTTTATTTCACAACACAGTGCTTCCCATTAAGCTTATACCATCAAGGAGAAATACAAACCAAGGGGGAAAAGGCAGCCAACTGAGGGAGAGGAGGGGGAGATCTGGCATCACAGTCTTTCTCCATCATTTGGCCATATCACAGCAGCCTCACTGCTCTCATTACACTTTGTGCACTGTGAAAGCTGAGAGAGAGAAAGAGAGAAAGAGAGAGAGAGAGAGAGAGAGAGAGAGAGAGAGAGAGAGAGAGAGAGAAGAGAGAGAGAGAGAGAGAGAGAGAGAGAGAGAGAGAGAGAGAAATACAGAGATAGAAATACACAGAGAGAGAAATACAGAGAAAGAGAGAGAAATACAGAGAGAGAGAGAGAAATACAGAGAGAGAGAGAGATGCAGAGAGAGAAATACCCAGAGAGAGAAATACACAGAGAGAGAGAGAAATAGAGAGAGAGAGATAAATACAGAGAGAGAGAGAGGAAGAGAGAGAGAGAAATACAGAGAGAGCGAGTGAGAGAGATACTCACTCACACACACATGCTCCACATTCTATAGTTGGATTGTGTTCCATTGTGGTTGGACTGTTGTAGAACTGCTGGAGGCAAAAAACAAAAGTGTTTCAGAGATTTAATTTACATTTCTATAGCTGCAGGCTAGTAAATTGATGTTTGTCTCTCGCTTAGAGCTGGCCCAGTTCTAGAATACTAACCAGCCAGTAACACCTGTGGTGCCTGTGTAGCTGAACCGGCTGGGGCGGGCTGTGATCCAACTCCTCAGAATCAGAATCGATTTATTAGCCAATTATTTACATAAACATAGAGTTTATCTCCGACAAAGGTTGACCCTCAGTATACATTCAACATTTACGCATGTAGTGATTTAATAGACTGAGACAAGTAGTATAGTAATGTATCCTGAACTGAGAAATGTATTGTATCTCGTAGCCCAAACCTAAAAGCCTAAATTAGACGGCTTCGTCTTCCTGAGTGATTCTTTATGTGTGTGTACGAGTGTGTCTCAAGCCATTAGATAACTACTTGTTATAAGAAACAATTCTATCTGCTGTTCTGTCAGTCCCTTGGTTCACTGTCAATCTCTTCAGCAATAAAAACGATTCCCGTTCCTCTCCTTTTCATTCATATCATAAAAACATTATGTACTGAGTTCTGCAGAGATCCAAAAGGCTCTGTTTTGCTTGCAAAGCCTGCAAGTCTCTTTCTTATCACTGTCAGGCGGTTTGACACGATTTGTTCAGGGCCCTGCAACGTTCTGGAACACAAGTTCTTGTCTCATGTCCTCATTTGAGTGAAGGATCCCCTATTAGACCAGTGGATGTGTCAGCGAGACAGGAACATTGGAGTTATTGTAGAAATGTTTTTTTTTTTTCCTGTTACACCCCCCGCCCCCCCCAATCTTCCCATCGTGTCCTCTTCCCGCAGACAATCTGTCTAATTCACTCGCCTGTTGCCTCTGCCTCGTTTAAAGCCCTGACAAGCGTGTGGAGAGGCAGCAGGCTGCAGGCAGCAGCGCCTTCTATTCTCCCTGCTGTGGGCAGACAACCATGAGCAGAAAAGGGTTCACGTTGGGGCAGGCAGTGGGTGCAGGGTCCAAGCAATCAGCCCCTTGGTTGATCACCAGCAAAACAGCTCCAGAACATGCTCAGAATACCATAAAGGCCTGTCCATACCATCTACTGCCATTTGCACTGCTATTACATGTAACATGTTGCAAGCCTTAGATATATATTTACAGTTTATTCATTTTAGGTTGCAAAGACCCAGTGTACACCCACTGTACACCCTGTATTTTGTTCCTCATACTCTTGATATGCAGATTGTTGAAGGGTCTACAACATGAAGAACAGTTGTGTGTTGGAAAAACCACACACTCTACAATGTTGTATGTGTAAGACTCCGGCCAGTCTGAGAGGGTTCAATTGCCACAATAAAGGAATGCCCTAGGTGTTTGTGCTGCTGATTAAACACAGAGGATCGTAAAAAGCCATTTGAATTCCTGCATTCCTTCAGTCCACGAGAACCCACAGTAGATCTTTAACTTGTGTTTTCTTTTAATTAGTTGCCCCGCACCCCACTGTGTCCTCATTTGGGCTCTGCCAACAGATGGTGCGTGGGAACACACCCTGATCTACTGCAGGGCAAGAGATACAGAAATCAACTGTGTATTATGTTGTGGATAATGCTATAAGGTTCACATGTCATGTTTGGTCTCATTCTGATGGTCTCACTTCGAGTGGTATAATGGTCTCAGTCCTGCAACTATATCTAATCTGTTTAATAAAGATCTGAAACCCTTGGCCTCATGGTCCCTGGGATCATGAGTGGCCGCCTCCAGAGCCCGACACCCTGCTCCACAGGTGATCCATCTCAAGGCCTGCCATTTTGGTATCTGATGGAAAAACACCCTTGTGTGAACTGGGTACCGTTAAGGGGGGGATAGACAAAGAAGCCTACTGAGTTTTTCTGTACCCAGATCTCCCGCAGCCATTTTGCTGTGTAGTCATCTTCTGAGCGACCAGGTATGATTCTCTGACTGTTCATGTTTTCTCTTATGTTTTCCTTAGTCTAGTGATAGCCTTAGAATACTCATTGCTTTAACTGTATGTGTAACTTTGTAACCCGATTGGTAAACTTGTACCTGACTAATAAAATTGTCATTATTGCTATATTTCCACTTTTGTCTCTCGTGAACATATTATCTTGCTTAAGTAGACTTTTGGGTAACGGCGTTCCCATAATGCCTGGCTAGGGTTAGGCGCATACTCAGGCAGACGATACCTTCCTGCCCTGAGTCCCCTAGCCTAACCACCTAGGTTTGGACCACGTCATGTAGAACTGTCATTCTTTAGCGGGGGTAACTTCTGTCTTATGCTAGATTAGTACTACCACGTGCTGCTGTATCAGCCGATCCAGCACCTCTGGGGAAGGAAAGCAACGACATAAGCAGGATATAAGCACCTATGATAGCTGCATGACTGCTGGCACTCTCTAGACTAGCTCCATATTATGCTCGTGGTGTAGCCAGAATGTAAATCGGCCGTTGGCACGACCTAAGCGAAGCTATCCCCGGTTGAACCCAAGTAATACATAGTAGGAGAAACACCTCATGTAACTGAAATGCCTTCAGTTGACTTAACTCTCCACTCACGAGTCAACTTATGTACTATCTGGATAGATTAGGGTGGGACCTTTCGGCTGAGCTCCCGTAAGTGGACATAGAAACTTTAGAGATAGGTACAATGATTGCTTTATTGACATGCTCTGTTACGACAGCTGGAAGCCTCGCAGCGAACTCCCTCGCTCTCCACTTCCTGTTCCGCCGTTGGTTCCGGAAGTGACGACCTTACATATGCTTTTGACCTTCTCTCTCCTATTACATATCACATTTTATAAGCCTTGGATATATATTTTCAGTTAAAGTTGTAATTTTAGGTTGCAAAGACCCACTGTACGTCGTGTATTTGTGTCATACTCTTGATATGCAGACCGTTGAAGGGTCTACAACATGAAGAGTTGGCAAAACACACACTCTACAATGTTGTATGCTTGTGACAGCCACCACTGAATGACAATAACAGTCAGAGAGCCTTCAAAGCTGCTTGCCCATGGAAGCCTCCGGAATATACCCTCAAGGCTGGGAGCCTAAAGCCTTTGTAATGCTGATGACAGGGCCGTAGGCACCCTTTACTGCACAGCAGCTACAAACCAAGTCTGAAGCACCAAGGAGATAATACTTTATACCCACACACACAGTCCCTCTACAACAAATGCTCTTTTTTTTTGGCTGGAATACCGTTGGCGGTGATTTGCTTCCAGCTGGCAAAAGTTTGTTTATTATGCTCCAGTTAAATAAGATAAATGATCAAACTCGTGGGCAAGCAAAGAGTTATTAGGCCCTCATTGGTCAGTCAAAATATCCCCTGCATCAGACTGCCTTTTCTGTGTGCTGATGCAATCCACACTCCACCAGGGGATTCCTCCCAGAGACACAGAGACGCAGAAGAGAGAGGACTTCAGACGGGGAGCCTGCTATTCAAGTTCCCCCTGGCAGACGGCTTTGATGCCTCTCCGTGTCACTCTACTGGGGCACCTACAAATCGTGTTTGCACACATCGTTTGGAATACCATTCCAGGCAATTGGGAAAAAATAGATGGATAAATGAAAGAAGATGGGATCTCGGCAGGGGGGCAGAGGCAGCTGATTGAAACCAGGCACTACACATTATGCCTCTACTGTATGCATAAACAAGTGCATTCATACAAGCCCAAAAAATGCATGTACATGCAAATCTGAAGTTTATGTGTATATTTATCCATATGCTGGCTGCTGCACACACACTTGGATGAACAGAGCTGGATCAAGAGAAACGACGGGCAAAGGGGAAGCCTGAGGCTCATGCAGAAGCGAACTGTGAAATAAAATTGGAAATAAAAATTGGTGTGTGTATGTGAGCGTGTGTGTGTGTGTGTGTGTGTGTGTGTGTCTGTGTGTGTGTGTGTGTGTGTGTGCGCAAGTGCATGTGTGTGCACGTGAAAAAGTACTTTGTTACTTGTAGGGGAAATGAACATTGTGAGAGGAAAAGAGAGAGGAAGATATTTGGCAACACGCCTGCATCACGATGGCCAATACAAGACACATGCAATATCCACCACCCACAGAATGAATAGAAACACTCACTGAGGTCACTAGTGCTGGGAGGAAGAAATACAATACGTTTGTAAAAAGAAATATATATATGCTAACACTGTGTGTGTATATATATATATACACGCCCTTGCAGAATTTATGACTTCTTAACCATTTTTCAGAGGATATGAATGATTTTTGGTCATTGAACTTTTTTTTCACTCATTGTTAGTGGTTGGCTGAAGCCATTTATTGTCAAACACCTGTGTTTACTTTATTTAAATCATAATGACAACAGAAACTACCCAAACGATTCTCCGAAAAATGGTTAAGAAATCATCAATTCTGCCAGGGTATGTAAACTTATAAGCATATATAGATATATGACTTAAAGCCAGCCACCATATCATAAAGATCACTTTCAGATTAATTCCAGCTTTGCAATTCCAGCTTTAAGAGGAGGATGAGCAATAAGGGTACACGAGTATTATTCTCTACAATTGAAAAAGTACTAAATCCTGGGCCAGTCTGTGATATGCTTAGTCTAGCCACCACTCCAAAATGCGAAGAGTTTGCAGAATTCTTCACAAACAAAATACTCGCTATTAGAGCAGAAATCATTCGAGACCCTAACTACCTACAAGATGCCCCTATTAAGGAACCACCGACCCTACAGACTTTTAGCGCCATTACGGAAGACGATCTCTATAAACTTATTAAACATAGCAAGCGGTCAACATGCAGCCTTGACCCTATTCCCACTTTTCTCATGAAAAATAATTTTAATTATATCTCCACACCCCTATTACAGATCATTAACACCTCCATTCTCACAGGTATTTTCCCAAGCGCCTTTAAAACTGCTGTAGTGAAGCCATTGCTAAAGAAACCAAATTTGGACTATAACACACTAAACAACTATAGACCAATCTCCAACCTCCCATTTATAAGCAAAATACTCGAAAAGGCTGTCTTCTTACAGCTCAACCAATTCCTTAATGAAAACGACATCCTAGAAAAATTCCAATCAGGCTTTAGAGCAAATCATAGCACAGAGACTGCTCTAACCAAAATAGTAAACGACCTCAGACTCAGTACAGCCACAAACAAAGTCTCTGCCCTAGTCCTCTTGGACCTAAGTGCCGCCTTTGACACAATTGATCACAACATACTACTACATCGTCTCAAAACTTGGGTGGGCCTCTCAGGCCATGTACTAAAATGGCTTGAGTCATACATCACCAGAAGACAATTCTATATTAGTTTAGGAGATCATATATCTAAAAATCACGACGTACCCTTCGGTGTTGCTCAAGGCAGCTGCCTTGGCCCCCTGCTTTTCTCATTATACATGCTACCGCTGGGCAACATTATCAAAAAACATAATATAGACTTTCATAGTTATGCCGATGATACACAACTTTATATCTCAGTTGAGCCAAACAAAACCACAGCTCTACAGTCTTTAACCTCCTGTTTGTCAGCTGTCACGCATTGGATGAGCAATAACTTTCTAAAGTTAAACGAAAACAAAACTGAACTGCTACTTATCGGCCCTAAAGACAAACGGGAAGCTCTCCTCCCCAGTCTAGGCAACCTAAACCAATATGTCAGAGAACAGGTAACTAGCCTAGGTGTCATCCTTGACTCTGACCTAAGCCTTAAACCACACATCAACAAAGTGACTAAAACAGCATACTTCCATCTAAGAAATATAGCAAAAGTTCGCCCCTTCTTGACCAAGCCAGACGCTGAAAAACTTGTTCACGCATTTATTACAAGTAGATTAGACTACTGCAATGCCTTGTTCACAGGCCTCCCAAAAAAATCAATTGAAAAACTACAGCTTATTCAAAACTCGGCTGCAAGATTACTAACAAAAACAAGAAAGAGGGAACATATTACTCCTGTACTGGCTGAACTACACTGGCTACCTGTATCCTATAGAATTGACTTCAAAGTACTACTACTGGTATTTAAAGCTGTAAATGGCCTTGCCCCATGCTATATTGTTGACGCATTATCCTCTTATACCCCTGCACGAGCCCTTAGATCCGCTGATGCCGGTCTCCTGAGGATTCCAGACGCACCACCCAAAAGGATTGGGGAATCGGCCTTTTCATACTACGCCCCAAAGAGATGGAATGCCCTACCACAGCACATCAGAAAAGCAGAATCCATCGACATCTTCAAGCGACAACTAAAGACCTACCTATTCAACCAAGCCTACACCTAACTACTCAGTCACCGACTTCCCGTTACCAGCCCCGGCAGATGGGCTACCCTGGGAGACGTGGTTCTGCCTGAGGTTTCTTCCTAGAAAAACAGGGAGTTTTACTCACTGATTCCCGAGGTTTCTTCCTGAAATCACGCAAATCAAACAAACAGGGAGTTTTTCCTCACCCCTGTTGCTCCCTGGGGACACTAACAACCGACTGCGCCTAAATGAACTTTCCTCGTGTAGTGCCCCTGGCCCGCAAAGACTGCCGACCTATGTTCACATAAGAGCCCACATTAACAGAGCGTTGCATAGCTCTAACGCCACTGGACTACAAAGATTGCTGACTAGGGCCTACAAGGACTGCCTACCTGTGTTCATGCAAGAGTCAGTCTGCTTCTGTATTTATGTGCTCTGACATCACTGAACCGCAAGAAATGTTGTCTTGCAACAACCCTGCCAAACTGTAAAGCACTTTGAGTTGCATATTGCATGTATGAACTGTGCTATACAAGTAAAGTTTTATTATTATTATTATAAGGGGCGGTGAGTGATTATGTGGGGACAGAAAAACTGCTTTGGGGATCAAAGGCCCAGTGCCATAATGAGTGATTTATAATCCAAAGTTGAAAGCCCTGGCAAAAACGACTCTACTTTGCTTTTCCCCTGGTGTAACCTAATCTTACTCCCGCTCCCTAGTACAGTTCACCCACCTCTGCTTACCTCAGCCAGCCTAGCCACTGCATGTCTGTGTGAGAATCCCAATATGGAGGGTAACACTTTATTTTATGGTCCTCTTTATGGTGTATTATAATGTAAGGTTAGGTGCTTGGACTGTACATATCTACACTAACACTAACACTAACACTAACACTAACACTAACACCAACACTAACCCTAATCTGGTTATGCTTTATTTTACTGTCCCTGTTACATCAATTAGGTACAGTGTAACAAAGTGTGTAACAATATGTAACATTATGTACTTACACTGTGCCATAGGGTTAGGGTTAGCTGCGTACAGTGTAAGTAAACAATATTACATGTGATTATATGTAGATACACTAAAAAAGGAAATGTATAATGAATTGTTACCCCCCCTATCCTAACCCTTAGTAAGGTACAGTGTAAATGCAGAAGTTACATGCTGTCACACACTTTGTTACACTGCAATTTATGATGTAGATACACTATAAAAGGGACTGAGAAATAAAATGTAACATTTTGTGTAACATTGTTAACTACATAGGAAAATAAAGACACAAGAAAGCATTTTTCTATTGTACAGGGGCATTGTGAATAAATGCAATAAATATGGAATTACATTTCATCAAAAGTAAGATTAATTGTATTGGGTTGGTGAGAATGCATTCTCTACAAACAAGTAAAGGATATTGTTTGAGTTCAGTTACTGTTTTGGACTGCAGTGTTTCTCAAAGGTTTTTTAAGGTTTTCTTAAGGGGTGGGGAAGTGGTAGCGTGGTAAACCAGCCCCTACTTCATTTCATTTTGTACAGAGTGTCTGGCCTTTCTGCCATTTACAATTATGTATTTGGACCAAGCAAATCCGAGCCAATCAGCGAACAGAGGGAGTGTTCGTGAGTGATGATGTTGGCTTTGTGCGCTACATTTGAATCGTAGTGTGTAGGTAGGCTAATTGCACACATGACGACCAGACGTTAGAGATTGGGTAAAGGCAGAGCCACTTGTTTTAAACTTCAGCAGAGTCCACACCTCCAGCAAGAACTCGTTTCACAAAGCAGCGAGACCAGACCCTCTGTACAAAATGAAATGAAGTACGAGGGGCTAGTTTACCAGGCTAGGGAAGTGGTAGCCTGGCTATAAGCCGGGCCTATGCACTTCCACTCCAATATTTTCTCCCTACAAGTGGTCCTCAGTCTGAAAAACTTTGAGAAGCACTGACCTACACTACGCCGAGTACTCTACCCAACAGCCCAGCCTGCTGAGTTCAACAACTCTCAGCGTACACACAGAATTTGACTTGAAATATCTGACTTCATCCCCACCTACTCCGTGCTAAATCTCCATGTGCAGCATCAATCACCTCCCTCCCCTGTACCAACACATCACTCTGGCTTTGGTCCGCCTCCGACCCTCCAGCCAATATATTGGAGCACAAATCCCAACATAAATATTGGATAAAAGATGTTGCTTTCTCCATCTCAGATGTCACTTTTGAAAATTGTTTGACTTTGGTGCTTTCAAGACAGAATTTATAACTACCTAAAATTTCAGAGGTGAACAGACGGCTAATGTTTTCAGCAGGAGCGCTACCAGAGGGGTAGAAGTAAGCACAATTCAAAGGGCCTCGCTGGGGGCCCCCAAAATTTCTTGTGGGGCCACTGGTTTTGGGGTAGGGCTACGGTGGGAACACAGGACTTCTTACAAGAGGTTTGCCATTCCAGTCTTTTTGGCACTCATTCTTTAACTTCAACTTCGTTCTCCCTAAAACAGAATTGCAGTGGAGGGTAAAGATACATAAATGGAATTTACACATCTTTTAAAATGACAAAACATTAACTGATCTTTTTGTAATCACTGGTGTTAAGTATGTGCATAGCTTGCCCATTGTTTTACAGCTGAGAGTAATGTACAGTTTACACTGCTTGTGATTAACCTCTATACCACCACTATCAAACCATGTCACACTGAATTATGTGTAGTATTTAGTATTGATGGACAAACTGTTTCTTTAGTTCCATTTCATATGTCATAGCCTGCAGCTAGCTGTTAACCAAGGTAAACTTCTATCTAGGTGAACAACAAAAAGTTCTTTATAAACAGCACATCCAGAAAACCTTTCTGTCATTCTGTCTAACCCAAGCTCATATCAGGAAAATTTGAATGATGTTTAAAAGGGAACACAGTGTCACCAAGCTGCGTTGTGGACAGATGGAGTGGCCTGCCCCCCGGAGACCCCCAGCCAGCCAGACGCAGATGGGCTTCTCCCCTGAGCCGGGTTCCTCTGAGACTCTCACGTTTCTTTTTTCCCACAGACAGACAGAAGTTTTTTTTTTCTCTCATAAATAACTCCATGCACCATGGGGTGTCTGTGCAGATGATGTGCACCTCAGATGATGCACTTCAAACCATCTGTCTTCAACATCTCCACGGATGTGATCCTCGTGGACCTGGCTTAGCTTCTCAGTGCTCTAGCTGTCCATCAGAGCTTTCTGTCAAACTGGTCAGGAAGCATCCATAACAAACAGGCAGCTTTCGTGCTCTGGGTGGAGAAGAGAGAAAGGGAGAGAGAGAGACAGAGAGAAAGAAAGGCTAAGAGAGAAAGAGAGGCAAAGACTGAGAGAGAGAAAGAGACAGAAGGAAAGAGAGAAAGAGGAAGAGAGAGTTCAGTGAAGAAAAATGTGCCTCTGTGTCTGTGTGTGTTTGTATGTATGTGTGTATGTGCGTGCATGCATATGTGTGTGTGTGCGCGGGTGCATGTGTGCGTGCATGCGTGCATGGGTGTGTGCATGAGTGTACGAATACATGTGGGTGCACACACACACACACACACACACACATACACACACACACACACACACACAAGTGTCTATGTCTATGTGTGCATATGCGTGGGTGCGGGCGATGTCCGCGTGTGCCTGCCTGTGTTTGTGAGTACGGATGAGAAGGCGGATGGATTTGGGCTCTGCAGGAGAGCCCAGGAGGGGGCCGGGGGGGGGGCCAGGCTGCCGGAATGGATTTCCAGTCACAATCACAGCCAAGCGCCAGCACCACCTGACTGCAGCGGTGCACACAGCTGCTCCCCAAATGACTTTTTAATAATTCATTTCCCTCTCAGCTCTAGAGCTGTCAACCACTACAAAAGAAAGTGCACACATGCACACACACACACATATAAACACACCCGCACACACAAACACACACACACGCACACACACACACACACACACACACACACATGCACACACACACATATACACACACACACACACACACACACACACACACACACACATGCACACACACACACACACACACACACACACACACCATGATGACCACAATCACACATACTCACAAAGACACATAGACACATATTTAAGCAGGAGGGCCCACACTTCCAAGCTGCTTCACATGTTGGTCCATATTCTCATGAATAGTCACACACAGGCACTGAACACAGTCACCTACTGCTCCATAATTTTCTCTCTCTCTTTCTTTCTCTCTCTCTCTCTCTCTCTCACACACACAGGAGAGTACACACATGCAAGCATACACACACACAAAGAGAGGAAAACAGGGCCTTGTCTTGACTCCTTGAGGGCTTAGATGTTGTTGTAGGACGCCGTCTAAATCAAATCCAATGCAATCCGAAGAACAAGGTGCAACAAGGTGCTGTATTAAGGTAGCCTATTTACAAAATCTACCATCCAATAGCATTGTAGAACTAAACAATAGGACCTATTAGTAAAATAAATGTGGTTTATTTGTGAAGGTTCATTTTTGCACAATTAAATGTGATGTTTTAATATTACAGTGGACCTCCCAGGGATAAGACAACTGTTACAGTAGAGCACTGATATTTGTAGGTATAGCACATGTGAAGAGCTGACAATAAAGCTGACTTGACTTGACTTAACTTGTAGATCTGTGCAGATGAATACGCACCACTGAGGACACCTGGCTCATGACTGATACATGCTAAGCTTCAGGCCAGCCAAGCTGCTGCTAGAAACACAGTCCCAATTAGACCAGAGGTGGGTAAACAATAGATTGAATGGTGAAAGTCCTGCCATGTGTTGGTTCTATCTCTGCACGTAACCAAGGTGACGTACAGTAACTAATTGTTCATCTACCCAGCTGGTGAGTTCTGCTGAAGGGACTCAGATGGTTTTGCGAATAGTTGGAGCAAATGTGTGGTACGGTGAAAGCTGGTCCATTTTAATTACGGAGCGATCTTACATTGGAGGCAAGGTTGGTCGAAAGAGGCATTCTTGACAGACACTATAGGGGCACTGAATGGATGAAGTATGCCTCTCTGTGGCCTCTGGTGCCACTCTTTTGCATCTCATCCTTGCCTTCACAACTCCGGTCCCTCTCCTGTGTCTCCATAGCCCCGCAGGTGTATTTGATAGTCTGACATCAAGCACAGCATTATATAAACCGATGCACACTGATAAAAAACGAACTAAACATAAAACAGCTTTGCATGCTATAATAGAGAAACACAGATAATAAAAGTAACTTAAAGTAGTTGGAAGGGTTAAAAAGTGGAAGAGCTTGCCGTAACAGGCTGCCATACGCGGTGCCATCACCATGACAACAGATTTTAACTTTGAGCACGTCACGTTTTTTTTAGAAGCCTTGCTGATTTTTCTGCCTGCGACTCGTTCACATCGTACCATTGGAAACCTAAATTATAAGAAAAGGAGTTTCTCGAAGTGTGCCAACTTGTACCACTGTTTACACTCAACTTTAAATTCTACTTTTTTCCCCACACACATTCCCCATCATTGCACTGAACTTTATATTGCATACCACAGACAAGCACATACTTTGATGTGTAAAGTCTTTTGTTGAGCCATGGCTGCAGCATACTAATGTTATATTTCAATGTGCATAATAATGTTCAGCTCACTGACTAAACCTATTAGTCAGTGTGTGGGTATCTCCCCGTCATACAATGATGAGCAAGAGAATATCCCCCCTAAGATGCAGAAAGTGATGCTGGCAATTCTAGCTAGAGAGAGAGAGAGAGAGAGAGAGAGAGAGATACTAAAGCCTGTAAGGGGGGGCTGTATGTTTGAATGAGACAGAGATAGCGGGAACAGAGAGGGAAGTAAGCGTGTGAGTCTGTGAGTGTAAATTCCTCAGCAAACTGACACCTAAACTGGCACTAATTGGCATGTGTGCTGACAGCTCTGGCTTTCCACTGCAAACTTTTAATGACACAGCTTACGCTATGCTGAGACTGCAGCCATTCCCACTTCCGCAGACACACACGCACACACAGACACAGACACACACATACACACACACACAGAAACACAAATACGTGCACACACACGCACACATATTCCTGCCCACATATACAAGCCCTACACATTTAAGCACTTTTGAGCTTTTTTCAGCCATACAGTCAAAAGGGTTGTCGATCACACAGTGTAATGCTTAGTGGATGAATGTTCTCGAATCAAGTCACGAATGCACTTGATACATGTTCTGGATCGCTGTTGCCTTGAAACACAACGCATTCTCGTTTCCAAGACTTGGCAGGCAAAGCAAGGGTGTGACTGCAGTCACGACTTGGCCGTGCAATTTTGAAGTCAGCTGGTGTGTGACTCTGAGTTATGTGGTACGGTTATGGCTAGTGCTTTCTGGCATTATGAGAGTAAGGCAAAATTGGCAAGTCTGCAATACCCTAGCTGTGAAATACCCACTCGATCACTGTGCAATGAGTCAGCCATGTTGTAGAACTTTCCACAATCTCCATTGTAATATGTGTTTAATTAACATTACACTTAGCTCCACATTCACTTATCTAGAGTGACTTACAGTGATTTGCAGGGTTTCCGTTACAGTCCCTGGAGCAGTGTGGGGTCAGATGCCTTGCTCAAGGCTATTTCAACCATGGGTAGGGTGGGATTCGAACCTGCGACTCTCCGATCCCAAAGCTACCTCCCCAACGACTAGACCATAGCTGGCCGAGTCAATCAATAAATAGCGAAAAGTCAAATACTAGTGAGAAGCGATAAAATGTAGGGTACAGAAGCTCTGTGCTACATCCAGCAACAAAGACCACGATCAGTTGTTGCCTCTTTCGTGAATGTGTTGACAGAGGGGTTAAAAGTATGGTCAAACAAGTAGTGTGCTCAATAGATTGCGTGCACATATAAGAATTCAAGACTTAGTAGTAGTAGTGCTAATTACATGGATAGCTGTCAGCCTTTACAACCTAGTTAGTAATCCCTATATAGTGAATGAGAGGGAGGGTTGACAAGTACATATTGTAGACATACCGCCCGTGTTTTATTAACCTATTCATATATTCAGTGTGTGTGTGCCTGTGTGCATGTGCAGAAAACAGGAATTTGATTGTGAGCAGAGAGTGATTAATTTGTGTCGGGTCAGTGTGTGTGGTTGGGGGGGGGGGGGGGGGGGGGGGGGGGGGATTCTGAGAGAGAAAGCAAGAGGTGTATATGTGTTTGCATGTGTTTGTGTGTGTGTCTGTCTGTGTGTGTGTGTGTGTGTGTGTGTGTGTGCGCGTGTGCGTGTGTGTGTGTGTGTGTGTGTGTGTGTGTGTGTGTGTGTGTGTGTGTGTGTGTGTGTGTGTGAAAGACAGAAAAAGAAAGACAGACAGAGACAGGAAAATAAGAGTGTGTTTGTGTACAAGCAGGTACACATTTATAAATGCAAATTTCTCTTCCTTCCTAAGAAAAGCTGTGTTGTGGCTTAGGTGTTGATTACTGACTACATTTATTACAGTTGGTTTCCATCACAGGCACCCATACATACACAGAGGCTCCATTTCTTTGCTATTTTTTAGCAACTACCTGGCGGCAGTAAGATCAAGTTATGACTGCTGTATATAAAAGGTAAATCACATTTACACTACAGTGTCCTGTGTGCATTCACATAAGCAAAGAGGAAATGAAAGCCTGCAAAAGTTCTGGCAGGAAGACGAGAATGACTGGGACGGGCGCTGTCTCCGACCAATCAGCAGCCACTACCTGCTTTATAATGACCTGACTAACTTACCTTGTCTGCTGCTTCAGGTGCCGACGTTTTGACGCATCCTCCTCCCTCCCCACCACCACCAGGTTGGTCCCTGTCCATCCGCCTGGGGGAAAATTCTGGGTTCTGCTAAACGGCAACGGCTGGTTCTGCCGGATCCAACAATGCAAGACCCAGGCTGATGACCGGACCTACGCCAAAGAATATCTACTTTCTAATTAATGTTCAGTTGTTTATTCTGACCATATTAAAATGCTTTAATTGAAACTCTTATTCTCTGAGTCTTTCTGGCCGAACTACAGGGGAGAGGAGGACGGATGTGGCAGGACCAAGAAGACTAACTAACTTTAAATCAACAGTAGGGAGATTTGGGAGTCAAAAGATGTGGGCATGCAAAGATGTGCCAACAAAAACAGCTCGAACAAACAAGCTCCTACTGGTTGTTGGTTTCATTTGTTATAGAGCTACTGAAATGGAGGGGAGACGAAGAAAAGAGAGGGAGGACAGGACAGTGATGGAGAACACAGAAGGAGCACATTAGTTAGAGGGGTGCAGAGAGCCGCATTTTATGTTGCATTTTAGGTCGCATTTTATGAGTTGGGAGGCTAGAGTTAAGATGAAATCCCATTCAATCTGCTAAATTCTAATACATCAAATGTATTATTTAGATTGCACACACACACACACACACACACACACACACACACGCATGCACAAACACACACACGCACACACACACACACATTCATAATCATCTAAAAAATAAGCTGGTAATTATCTGCTAGTCTGTATCAGTCTGCTAGTACAGGGTCAAGAACTCCAGCTACACATGCACATTTGAAGCCTGTCCAAGACATTGAAGATGCACACTGATTTCAAACAAAAATGTGCAGCAAACTCTGACGTAAACTCTCCTTCTACACCCTCAGTGCGGAGGACTTACCATCACAAGATGCTGAATCATTCATTCTAAGACTCACACAGTCTGTCTCCCTCAATGACTGGTCGAACACTTTCCACATTGCCCCTTCTCAGATGGAGATTTTTACCCAAACTTCCTGTCTACTTCCTGTCTAATACATCATACCCCCTGTGGGTTTCCTCCCCTCCAACGTCCTTTAGGCTATCTCAAACATAGCTCAGCCCCTGCATGCAGTCAAGTACATGACTCAGTGGTCCCAGGTACTTCCAGGTGTCAGTTAAAGAAGTTACACTGCTGTGAAAACCCTTACGTACTTAAAAGGTCATATATGTAATAAGTTTAGCTTATAAAATGAAAAATGACCTGGAAGCGCTAACAGAAATTAAGGCAAATAACAGTTTTGTCTAAATGTCAAAAACATGTACGCACTGTGCCTAAAAAACAAGTCAAGTCAAATTAATATTGTTTCAAGTTCAAAGTACAAGGTAGAATTAGGTATGAAAGTATAGATGGAACTTCCTGTGCTCAGATGCTGCAGATGAGCTACCTGTAGCCAAATTCGATAGAACGCTACTTTGTAACTAACCCTACTACTAACGCTAACACTAACTCTTTCCGAATGCATTTGCACTAGCGCAACTTGACACGTAGCCCAGCTTGTCCAAACCGGCTCAAAGCAACACTCATCCAATGCTATGGTCTGCTGAACATAATCTCCTTACGTAAGCAGGCTGTGTTTTATATGCCCATTTTAAATTACATGCTAGCACCACATTTCAAAAATGTTAGATCTTGTGTGCCCTTTTTTTTGTTAACATACTATAAGGATCTTTGCAACAAGGACACATATTTTTACCAGCCTGAGAGTAAAACATTTTCCCATTCTTGGTTCAGGTAAGTTTTCAACAATGCACCAAAAACTTTTATTGAGGGACAAGTCAGGATTGGGGCTACAGTAGGCCAGTTTTGCGCACCCAACTTTTTACTACAGAACCATACTGTTGCAGTGCATGGATTATTTAAAAACAACCTCCTGCAAATCACACACCATTTTTTTCAGCAAGTTAGAACAAATGCAGCAAGTGACAGGTAGACAGGTGGAGTGAGGAAAAGTGGAATTTGGAAACAAAACGTGCACATCTTAAGGATCAATCATAGAAAACACAATGAATTGGCCACTCAAACTAAAGCGCTACAAATAATTTGACAAACAATGAAAGAATTCAGAAAGGCATCTTACAAATTTCAAGAGCCATTTGTCAGGTGCAGGCCCCAATGCTTTCCGTCACTGGACTCCGGGCCAAAGTTTACAAAACTCTGCACGGGTCACTACACAAGCTCACATAGCTTAGATTTGGTGCTCTCCAAGGATCCTGAAATCTCTGCGATTATTTCTCTTGGAACACACCTGCTTTTATAGCTTTTATATGCAGTCAGTGCAATCTTTGCTGAATCATACAGCCAGAAGGCTGACAATGTGTCATCATTTTAGACTGAGTACAACCTGGAGTATTACACACATACATAAACAATGCACAGTTTGTTACACTGAGAATCTTTAAAAAGGTCTCGAGAAAATCTAATTTAGCAGAAAAAACTGAAAAGGTGCTTCATTGGTAAACAAAAAAATATATAAAATTGCAAAAAGCACATAAATGTTTAATGAGTTTGATTTGTTTTCTTTAATGCATAGCCATGCAGCCTTGCTGTTCTCATTATTTAAACGATTGTGTTATCATTTCACTTGGCAAATGGAGTTTTGCATCATTAGTTAGATTAACGATATTAAGATGTTTCAAGGCAGGCTTGAACTCAGCGATATTTCAGGCTTAATGTGTTTTTCACTGCTTGTGGGTGTATATAAACTATACAACCGTGTGACTCCAGAGATAGCAGTGTGTGTGTGTGTGTGTGTGTGTGTGTGGATAGGTTGTTTGGAGTGTGTGTGTGTGTGTGTGTGTGTGTGTGTGTGTGTGTGTGTGTGTGTGTGTGTGTGGTGGGTGGGTGGTTTGGGGGGTCAGTGTGTGTGTGTGTGTGTGTGTGTGTGTGTGTCAGTTTGTGTGTTTGTTTTGCTAAGTCCTTAGGCCAGTTCCTGATGGCGTATTACTGTTGTGTTCCTGATCAATACTCCAGGTGCCCGAGGGAGAGGGGGAGACAGAGGACAGTGAAAGCAAGGTTAAGGAGGTGTGTGTGTGTGTCTAAATGGCCATTGCCTCTGAGAGCAGGTGTCCTGATATGGCTTACACACACACACACACACACACACACACACATACACACACACGCATGCACACACACGCATGCACACACACAGACACACACACATATACAAACACAAACGCACACACGAAGGCCATTCTCTGGATGCCCTGTAAGAGTTAAATTAAAGCACAGTTCTACAGGGAACCAAAAACACTGCCTATTGAGTATCATAATAAATCATTCAATAGGTGTGTTTAATACACACACACACAGAGGAGAGAGAGAGAGAGAGAGACAGTGTGTGTGTGTGTGTGTGTGTGTGTGTGTGTGTGTGTCATCCATATAGGTTCCTATACAGATGATGAATGATCTTTTTGTTAAGTTGATTTGCACATTAGATTCTCCCCCCGCTACATAAAACCAAATTTGTGTTTTTGATCCACTGTATATTATGTGATGTATGGCCCTGTGGTAATTACATATCGGAATAAAGTAATTTACTGTGTTGATTTGCCAGTGGCTACACCACAAGCAGTATTTACAACACATCCAAGTTTACACACACTCACACACACACGCACACACATACATGCATACTGTACATGCATACATACACATACAGAAAGGTTCTGTTTTTCAGGTAGAGTTAAACTCTATTAGAGGACTAGAGGACATCTGATTGCAGGTATGTTGTAATGGAGAAGACACATATATGATGCATTAAGGCGTAATACATTCACCTTCATGGCAACAGTATTAAAATGCTAATTAGGCCTTGAAGTGTTTTTGTGGGGATGTCACGTATTTCATTTTATGCAGGGAAATGATGTCCATTAACCCAGTCAAGTGTATTAGCCTGTCAGACTCCCCATATTGTTTTCCTCGAGGGACTGATTTCTGATTTCCAGATCATCTTGCCCTTGCTTTTTAAAGCATCTCACCTTGTAGGGGATTCATTTCACACAAATGCCCCAAATGTCATCCACTACAACCACATAACCATCCCTCCCAACATTAACATGCTTTCCTGAAACTTTGCAATATTTATGATGTGTCTTGTCTTCTGCTTTACTCAAACAGTTATTTCTGTGAAGGTCACACCAGTAACTGGAGAAATGTCGTTTTGGGGTAAATCAGTACAACAATAAGGCTTGACAGAAAAAAATAAAATAAAATTTGAGTCCCATTGAAATCAACTGATTTTCACTAAAACGGTAGAAACATTGTCAGCAGGGGGGAAATGACATTATTCTCCCTGCCTTTTGATGTAACAGGCACAGTAAAATAAAGTGTAACCCACTTTATGTTACGGTATCGGCGTTACAGGGTATCTATGTAATTAGGTACAGTGGTACATCCTGGGTAGCAATATGTAATATTATGCACAAGTGTTGTACTTACGTAACACAAAACCAACACTGTAAAATATCAAAGTGCTGTATTCTGGATCACCTTCGCCATGACTTCCTCAACTCCACACAGGCTTGAAATCATATTAATTCCCTGGTGGACACCCATGAGGAGAGCAGCAACCGTCAACCATCAGGGTGTTTTGTTGTGTTTTCGGTAAGTCTTGTTCCACACAGGATTTTGTAAAAGGTATCCATTTGCTGGATGAAGACTAATAATCTGTTAATCTGTTGTGCACACTGGACAAGCTTGATACAACACATTTATATTATGTGGGCGGATGGACGTGTGTAGGAGGGTAAAAATGAATACCAAAGAGTTCAAACAAAGCACGCACTTCCAAATGAACACTGGGAGCAGGACCAAAAGACAATCAACATCAGTAAATAATGAAAAGTCCGCTCAACCAGAAAATATGCTCCCAAGTTTAATACAGTAAAAAAACGTGTGACGTTTCGGGCTCTCACCCTTCCTCAGACGTGACAATAGTGATAAACGACACCCATATATACAATTATCAGGTGGTCACATGACCTCACCTGATTGCAGGTGTTAACTTTGTGATTGACTGATTCACAACACCTTCCCCCAACAGACATCACAAGTTAAACACAAGTTAGGCACAAGAAAGTCAAATCAAAAGATGTACATGAAACCCCATGGGGGATTGCCAAAGTGACCAGTGCAAATACAGTACAAGAGATCTGAACCCTGTATCCTATAGACATGTGCAAAATCTAGCTTACGACTTTTGAACAGGCATACTCAGGATATTTACAGATTTGCAGCACCATTGTCCAGTGTCACACATTAAAACAGCACACATGCTCATAGAGTCCAGTGTCCCATTTTTCAACGACGGCACGTACGCTTACAAAGTCCAGTGATGTTCCAGTAATGTGGCCATGATATTCCAATGCAGCATATTTCAAACAGTTTTCAAAGAGTTTGACCTGAGGCCTTTTCTGTGACTATTGTGCATGTTATGAGATTTGCTGTCAGTCTCACGTTGTTTTTATTTTGATTTTCATTTTCACTCTATTTTCTCTGCTTGGGTACTGCCGGGGCAATGCCCTGTGTCCGCTTAAGAGAACCACTGTATTGCGATTTTATGTGATTGCTACATTACTGGACTGTGAGATTGCCACATCATTATATACAGTATGTGGCTGTGTGCTACTGTTTGAAATATGCTGCATTGGAATATCATGGCCACATTACTGGAACATCACTGGACTTTGTAAGCGTACGTGCCGTCGTTGAAAAATGGGACACTGGACTCTATGAGCGTGTGTGCTGTTTTAATGTGTGACACTGGACAATGGTGTAGGATACAGGGTTCAGATCTCTTGTACTGTATTTACACTGGTCACTTTGGCAATCCCCCATGGGGTTTCATGTACATCTTTTGATTTGACTTTCTTGTGCCTAACTTGTGTTTAACTTGTGATGTCTGTTGGGGGAAGGTGTTGTGAATCAGTCAATCACAAAGTTAACACCTGCAATCAGGTGAGGTCATGTGACCACCTGACAATTGTATATATGGGTGTCGTTTACCACTATTGTCACGTCTGAGGAAGGGTGAGAGCCCGAAACGTCACACGGTTTTTACCTTATTAAATTTGGGAGGATATTTTCTGGTTAAGCGGACCTTTCATTATTTACTTATAAAAATGAATACCAGTAATTTGGGATTTGTATCCCGTGTGTGAGGGAGAGTGAGTTGTTTGTGTGTGTGTGTGTGTGTGTGTGTGTGTGTGTGTGTGTGTGTGTGTGTGTGTGTGTGTGTCTGTGTGTGTGTGTGTGTGTGTGTGTGTGTGTGTGTGTGTGTGTGTGTGTGTGTGTATGTGTGAGAGAGAGACAGAGAGAGAGAGAGAGAGAGACATAGGGAGCGAGAGGAGAGTAGCAGTGTAGCCCAGGTCACCTTAAATCTTCTTATGGAAGCAGAGGAAAAGAAGGCTGTCAGTGACAATTATTAAAACATCAGAAGGTCATGCAATCATCCATTAGGAATACAAAGTAGAGCATATGCATATTAAAGGTACAAAAAGACAGCACTTCGAGTTAGTTTGTGGGGGGGGGGGGGGGATAACGAAAGGCCAGCAGTTGTCCTCCAAATGACTCCAACATTCTATCTAAAGTACATGAATAATACATCAACTGAGTTCAGTGCAGTCATTACTGTGTTTCTCTCAATATTGTTGTTTCTTTAAAGGTATTGCATTATGGGAAAAGGCCTTTAAAGCATAGCCGAGTTATTGTTCATCTGTCAGATAAATGCTTTTGTGTTGTTCATGGCAAGACAAATCATTTTACACACAGCTATTGGGCGTCATTGCATTAAGTAAACGAAAAACTGGAGTGGGGACTTGACACGCAGATTAGTCACATGCACAAAATGTCTGCCGCATTCTCCTTTCATTATAAATCTCCCTTTCTCTTACTGTTATTGACACAGCAGGGCGATTGACTTGGAGTATGCAGCAGAGAGAGAGAGAGAGAGAGAGAGAGAGAGAGAGAGGTAGAGAGAGATAAAGATGAATTTTGCCTTGAATATTGAGTTTTTACGCCAACAGATGAGCACTTTCTTGTATAATTCCCTCACTCTCATCTTTACCACCTATCTTTGGGCCACCCTTGCGTGAATAATAACGAGCGTCCTCTGGCTATGGAGCCGCAGTAAAATGGTGTAATCACAGAAGAGGGCTTTAATGGCGACCTGTTAAAATTGTCTTAAAATGGAGTCCTGTGGTTTGCTCTTAAAATGGCTGCCCTTGCACTGTTGAGCTGCACTGGAAAGGGCAGACGCCATGGGAGATAGGATGAGGGGAAAAAAGAGATTAAGAGAAAAATGACCACTGTTTGTGTGTGTGTGTGTGTGTGTGTGTGTGTGTGTGTGTGTGTGTGTGTGTGTGTGTGTGCGTGTGCGTGTGTGTGTTGAGAGGGGTGGGGATGGGAGGACTATTTCAACTTACCATTCAAACTGCCCAAACATCTAAATGCTGATTTGCACTCCACACAAAGAGCAAGGTCAAACATAATGGTGAATATCTCAAATTATTTCTAGCCATGTCAACAATGCCAACAAGCTAAGCATTTGCTGACCACCACTACTGGTTGACATTAAATGATTGCATTACAACAGGTATTGCTGTTCTTTCCTCTGATGCCTTGAAATTGATTATTCCATATATTGTGTTTTCTATATTTTTGTTTTGCATATATCAGTCTTGGCACAATCAATTTATTCTTTGCTATGACATCCTTTCCAGATTAATCTGTGTTGCAAGATATCTTCTGCCATCTTGTGAAAGAAATGTTATTAGTTTAGAGTGTAATGCTTAAAGTGGGTGGGTCTTAACATGACATTTAAGCACAAACCCTTTTTCTAGGAGGACATGAACCTGGAGTACAAAACCAGGAACAAGGAACATTACAGCAAGGTAACAAGTACACACGAACAAAGACAAATCAGGGCTTACGTTTTTACAGTCACTGTTATAGTGTATCATAAAGTACAGTATAACAAAGTTTGTAACACCATGTAACATTAGAGTATGTACTTACACTGGATTATAAGGTTAGGGTAAGGGTTGGTAGGTTACACTTGACTGATTGTATTACATCAGTTACATACAGTGTAACAAAGTGTGTAACAACATATAACATGTACTTGCACTGTACCATAAGGATATATTTAAGTTTAGTGTTAGCTAAGTATAATGTAAGTACATAGTATTACATGTTGCTACACTAAAAAGGAATTGTAAAATAAAGTGTTACCGGTTGGTGTTACGTAGGTATGTACAGTGTAAGTACATACACAATGTTTTTACATATAGATACACTGTAAAAGGAACCATAAGATGAGTTGTTAGATAATTGTAATAGTTGCATAATTCCTTCTCTTAATTCACTTATTGCATTTACCTTTAAAGTCAGTGCAGTCCCTACAGTACATGACTCAAAACTTGACTTGACAGGGGAGTTTGTAAATAGCATTATTAACATGACTGAATAAATCGCGCTACATCTAAGCCTGTCTGTTGTACTACATTGGCGTAGATGTCCTGTAGTGGTCCCTATATTAAACCAGTGCAAGCAGTGAGATAAATATTAGTGAGCGTATTAGTGCCACACGGTGTTCTGAAGACATGAAAGCAGCAGTCCAGATGCAGGAAGGCTGTTTTCATTTAATAATACTCATCAGTCTTTTACTCTGGGAACCTTAGCACACTCCCCCTCCACTACAGAGAGAGAGAGGGAGGGAGAGAGAGAAGGCATGAGAGAGAGAGAGAGAGATAGAGAGAGAGACAAGGTGAGAGAGAGAGAGAGAGAAGGAGAGAGAGAGAAAAGAGAAGGCAAGAGAGAGGAGAGAGAGCGAGAGAGAAAAAGAGAGAGAAGGAGAGAGAGAGAGACAGAAGGAGGGAGAGCGAGAAGAGAGAGAAAGAAGGAGGGAGAGAGAGAAGCAGAGAGAGGGAGGGAGAAAGAAGGACAGAAGGAGAGAGAGAGAGAGAGAGAGAGAAGGAGAGAGAGGGAGGATGTACTGTAAATCACTCATAAGTGTTTATTAAGATCTACTAGGCTCACTGATGCCATAGTAATTAATAGAGAGCATAACTCAGCTTGACACGCACCCACATAAACACTCCCAGTAATCTGGGCAGGACAGGTGTTAAAGGCTGCTTTTAATGTTGTCCTTGAAGCACTCCATACTACACACGTGGCCAGACACACACACACACACACACACACACACACACACACACACACACACACACACACACTGTCATAACAGTCTGCTGACATTTTTATTAATCTGTAATTGATAATCATCTAGAGAATTTAGCTCCTGTGCCCATATCCCCCTCCTCCCCTATCTTTCTTTGTGTGTGTGTGTGTGTGTGTGTGTGTGTGTGTGTGTGTGTGTGTGTGTGTGTGTGTGTGTGTGTGTGTGTGTGTGTGTGTGTGTGTGTGTGTGTGTGCGAGAGAGAGAGAGAGAGAGAGAGAGAGAGAGAGAGAGAGAGAGAGAGAGATAGAGACAGAGATTTAACATTCAAGACACACAAATTGACACAGTCATGCTCTGGCTAAACTGACTGGGTTCATTGTTTCCTAGTTGACAAACTCCTCTATAATTGTGGGCGTTATCATGTTACTAATAGAAGCCAGCAGAGCATTGCACATCAACACACATCAGTCAGCTTCACTGGCTGCCAGAGTATTGCTTTTCGCTTGTTAGAGTATTATTAGAAAAACAAAGTATCAAATTCATTCTCTCTTCCCCTGTCTCTTGTCTTCTTTCTTTCTATCTCCCCCTCTCTCTTCCTCTCTTTCTCTCCCTCTCTTCTCTCTGCCTCTCTCTCTGTCTCTCTCTCTCTCACACACACACACACAAAATAGAGTGCAAAAATAGAGCTGTGGATGGATGTAGACAATTTTGTGTGCATGTGATAGAGAGAGAGAAGGGAGGAAGGGATAAAAAGACAGAGAGAGAGAGAGAGAGAGAGAGAAGGGAGGAAGGGATCGAAAGAGAGGGAAAGAGATGACCAAATAACCTGATCTTGTTCATGCTTGCTCTCCTCTCCTCTGTGACCATATTTAGAGTGCTCTTTTAGTGTTTTTGTATGGTGGGGAGTGCTCTTCATGATCACACACACATAGTCATGAGGACACACACACATGCACACACCCACACCCATACCCACCCACACAGACACACACACACACACACACACACACACACACACACACATGCGCACACACACACACACACACACACACACGCGCGCGCGCGTGCGCACACACACACACACACACACACACACACACACACACACACACACACACACACTCACTCACTCCACACACACACTGAAACAAATACTTGGTATGAGACTGTAGCTTCTGAAGCCTGGTTACCCAACACTGCACACGGACAGACATACACTGTTGCCTGCACTGTTACACTGTTGCCTTAAGTAAACCCACTGCATACAGCTTTGGACCTGTGTGTGTAGGGGCAGTCCTGGCCTGTTTGGTGCCCTGGGCAAGCATGCCCTCTGCCCAATAGAAAACTGATACATTATGCGTGCATAATTTTCATAATACAAAAAAGCATCCAATTTATCAAACATTCAGAATTATATAACAAACCTTAAGTTATTTAATATGCTATCACAAAATCAGTAAAGTAATACATTACCTTGTAAATTTTCCCAACTTATGTAGCTTAATAGTGTAAGGGATTTTTAATACCCACTTCCTCATGCATTGAGAATAGGAGACGAATTTCAAAGATTCAAGGAGGATTAAAGGATTTTTTGTATTTGTGAACTCTCTATTTGTGCAGAACATACAGACCAATCGAAATGCAGTTTCTCTTCCCTCTGACAGTAATCACAGGTATACATAAACCTTAGGGACTACACAATAACTTAGACAACAATAAATACAGACAACACAGTAAATATAGACCAACAGAATAAATAGACAAACAATGAGACAACAGACAATAAAGTAGGCAGCAGAAAATAACTGTGGAAGAGGGAACGCATGAGGTGTGCCTTAAGTAAGCCTCCCGGAGCAGGGACAGAATTGGGCAGAGCTCACTTTGTTATCTAAAAGACTCTTTTTGTGTCATGTGCAAAAAACAAAAAAAAAAACAAAGAGAGAGGGGAGGATATGCAAACAAACAGCGGAATAATAGAAATGAGAGTGTAAACAAATATTGCTGAGGTGACTGCAGGGGTACAGTATGATGTGCACAGAGTGAGAGGCTGCAGCAGCAGAGGTAGTTTCATGTGCAGGTGGCTAGGTGGCTTGTAGCGCCGAGGCGCGGGGCCAAAAAAGGGCTAGATAGTGTGTGTGTGTGTGTGTGTGTGTGTGTATGTGTGTGTGTGTGAGTCTGTGTGTGTGTGTGTGTGTGTGTGTGTGAGAGAGAGAGAGAGAGTCTGTGTGTGTGTGTGTGTGTGTGTGTGTGTGTGTGTGTGTGTGTGTGTGTGTGTGTGTGTGTGTGTATGCGCGTGTGTGTGTATGTGTGTGTGTGTGTGTGTGTGTGTGTGTGTGTGTGTGTGTGTGAAGTTCAGAGGGGCGGAGTGGGGGTTGGACCAAAAAGCATAGGTAGTGTGTGTGTGGAGTTCAGAGAGGTTTG
Organism: Coilia nasus; assembly: GCA_027475355.1. Classification (NCBI taxonomy): domain Eukaryota; kingdom Metazoa; phylum Chordata; class Actinopteri; order Clupeiformes; family Engraulidae; genus Coilia; species Coilia nasus. The sequence goes on along the minus strand of CM050209.1, from coordinate 23,960,874 downwards.
GGGGGCGGGGGGTGTCGACCAAAAAGGGTAGTGTGGGTAGTGTGTGAAGTTGAAAGGGGGGGGAGGAGTGTGTGTGTGTGTGTGTGGAGTTTAGGGGGGGTGGAGGGAGAAGGTAGTGTGTGTGTGTGTGTGTGTGTGTGTGTGTGTGTGTGTGTGTGTGTGTGTGTGTGTGTGTGTGTGTGTGTGTGTGTGTGTGTGAAGTCCTGAGGGGCAGGAGAGCAGGGGTTGTAGAGTGTGTGTGTGTGTGTGTGTGTGGAGTTCCAGGAGGTGGAGTGGGAAGGAAGGGTATTGAGTTCAGCATCCTGACTACCTGATGCATGAAGCTGCTCCCCAGTCTTTTGGTGTGGGCCCGGAGGCTTCGGTACCTTCTGCCTGAAGGCAGGAGGCTGCGGTGTGAGCGTGAGGGGTGGCAGGTGTCCTTTGCAATGCTGATGGCTCTGCGGGTGAGGCGTGTGTTGAATATGTCCGTGATGGAGGGAAGAGGGGCACCGATCATCCTGATGGCTGTATTCACTATGCACTGTAGAGTATTTCGGCATGAGGCAGTGCTGTCTCCATGACACACAGTGATGCAGCCTGTGATGACACTTTCAGTGCTGCCCCGGTAGGAAGAGCACATGATGGGGAGTGGGAAATAAACACCCTGGCATGTTGTTGGGGCAGCATGCGCGTTTGAAAAAATACATATAGAAATGTTTTGCAAGCCCCAAATGGCGACCCCCCCGACAATGCCGCCCAGGCCAGCTGCTCTTATTGGCCATATCAGAAACTGCCCCTGTGTGTGTGTGTGTGTGTGTGTGTGTGTGTGTGTGTGTGTGTGTGTGTGTGTGTGTGTGTGTGTGTGTTTGTGTGTTTGGGTGTGAGATTGTGTTAAATAGGAAGGACATCAGTGAACATTGTATTCACTGATGATTTGTACTACATAGAAAATACCTTACATGTGGCTGTACCCATATGTTCTCTCTCTCTTTCTCTCTTTCTCTGACTTACACACACACACTAACAAACACACACGCACGCACGCACGCACACACACACACACACGCACACACACACACACACAATCACACAGCCCCAATGTGAGAGTGGGGAGAGTATGATTTATCGTTCTACTCGGTATAGACTGAGGACTGAATGTGGTAGAAATATTTCTCTCCTTTCCTCCATTACTGTCTTCCCCTTGCTTTCTGTTTCACACTTTTCTCTCTCTCTCTCTCTCTCTCTCTCTCTCTCTCACACACACACACACACACACACACACACTCGCCAGTCTCATTCTCCCTCTCCATCCTGGTCTTTTTGACTCACATTGATTAATGTCTCTCCCTGTCAGCAGGAGTAGAACTGGTGAGGATCCAAGGTTGTCTGAAGGGCTTCTCTCTCTCTCTCTCTCTCTCTCTCTCTCTCTCTCTCTCTCTCTCTCTCTCTCTCTCTCTCTCTCTCTCTCTCTCTCTCTCTCTCTCTCTCTCTCTCTCTGTTGTGTGTGTGTGTGGGGGGGGAGAGAGAGAGAGAGAGAGAGAGTGAGAGAGAGAGTGAGACAGAGAGAAAGACAGAGAGAAAGACAGAGAGAAAGAAGAAGAAGGTTTAAGGCACAGGCACAGAAACTAAATGAGAAAATAAAGAAGACACACACTGTTAAGACAGTCCCTTAAGTCTAATATTACCCTGTTATGATCAGATCAGGGTCTTTATCACCGGATACCAAATCCCTTGCTCATACACACAAACACATCTACACAAACACACACCCACACATACATATGCGCACACACATCAACACACACACACACACACGCACATGCACAGGCACATACACACACACAACCACACACACACACACACACACACACACATATACTGGTTTTGTGTTTGTTTTGGGGACCATGAAAGCACTCCAAGGACCAAGCCCACCCCAGTGCCTTTACAATCTTCACCTGAGTCTCAGCAGTGGTTTGGCTGTTGCCTGTTCGCTAATGAGGACCCAGGTGTGACACACCACCTGTCCCCGCAAGAAGAATGCTCGACAGCAGCAGGTAGCTCACCACCCATAGGCATTGGCTCAGTTGTTCAGTTGGGTCTCATTGAAGGAAGGAAGTAATGGTCGCAGTCAGTGTGGAATACAGAAATGTAAAAATCCAGAATTCCAGAAGGAGTACATTCCTGCTATTTTGCAGTGGTAAGGTTAGGTGTGGTCAAATAGCCCTGAATATTTTGAAAGTATTCTAGTATTCAAGTATTCTTGACCACAAGAAGGTGGGTTTTATAGCAAAACAACAATCAGACTGTGCAACAGAGTGGGACATGCAGTGTCCAAAGCAGAGAGACTGCACACTAGCAGATGCATACACCTAGAGGAAAAGCTTTGGTTTTGGTTGCTTGTGTTCTTGGCCCTTTTAAAAACAAGAAAACTTCAAATAACTCATTGAGCAAATGTATCATAGATGTTAACCAATGTTACTGCCATACTGTAGCTGCCATTGCTCTTATTTTTTCTCAGTGTTTTTCCTGTATTTCAGACCCATCTCACACCCTTTCCTGTAATCGCCTGTATCCTTTAATCAAGTCAATGTGTTTCTCCGCTGCGACTGAAATCTCTTAGGATTTAGCTACTTCAAATGCACAGTCATGTGAACTGTATGGGAAGCTGAGTTAGATAAACTTTCCTCCTATTATTAGTCAAAGGTGAACTAATGTTCATGTCTGTCAAGTGAAGTTTTTTCTCAGTTCAGATAAGCTCACTTCAAAGGATATATAGATTATAAAAGACAACTTTTCTTTAATCATAATATCTAAATACATTTGTTTTGCAGGACAGTGGTGGCCTGGCAGTTAAGGTATCAAATCCACCAACTGCCATTAGTGCCATTGAGGTACCCTGAGCATGGTACGGCCCCCAAACACTGCTCCCTGGGAGCCGTTGTCATGGCTGCCCTTTGCTCATGTGTGTCATGGGTTAAATGCAGATTCGGTTTTCTTGTGTACACTGTGTGCTCTGCTGTGTAATCACGGTGACGCTGGGTGTTGTTTGTTTGTTGTTGTTTTTGTTTGTGTGTTTTTGTATTCCCACAGCACAGCTTGTGCATACTGTGATAGACATAACGAGCTGCTGCAGACAGAGTCAAGACCCGCTGGAGAACATGGCTCATACATGTGTGTTGTATGAAAGAGAGAGAAAATTAAAAGAGACGTTTATCTTATGTGGTTGTAAAAGCCTTCTGAAATAAGGGTTATGATGTTCCTAAGTATTTGTGTCTTGGTGGTCTTAAAGATGAGATATGTGTGAAATTACACATTTTTATTGGAGGAAAATCTGATAATAAATTGCGCTTGTGAGGTTTTATAGTGACTGGCTATCTTCCTCTCTTTCCTCAGAC
>CM050209.1:23940000-23947500 GCA_027475355.1 Coilia nasus | reverse complement strand
TTTGAGAATTATAGCATTTATTTTTTATTTACATTTAAAAAAACGTCCCAACTTCATCAGAATTGGGGTTGTAATATAACTAAACAATGCTAAAATGTTACCAGACCTAACCCATCCCTAAACCTAACCTGTCAGTAAAGTAATGTTTTGGCACTTTTTCTTTTATCAGTAACAACAAAACAAACCAAATAAAACACGGTTAGATTAATGGGAAACACAGTTTGTTCTCAACAAATCACCCCTTGTGTAGTTTTCCTCTTAGCTAGGAAATGTGTAGCTTTACTAGGGGCACGCAAACACACACTCACATACACACACAATCATCTATACACACACACATATGCAAACACACACACACGCATATGCAGACAGACAAACACACACACACACACACACACACACACAGACACACACACACACACACACACACACATAGACCCACGCACATATATGCAGACAGACAAACACATACACACACACACACACACACACATATGCAGACAGACAAACACATACACACACACACACACACACACACACACACACACACACACACAGACCCATGCACATATATGCAGACAGACAAACACATACACACACACACATACAAACACACCCATACACACACACACACACATAGACCCATGCACATATATGCAGACAAACAAACACATACACACACACACACACACACACACACACACACACACACACACACACACACACACACATAGACCCATGCACATATATGCAGACAGACAAACACATACAGTACACACACACACATACAAACACACCCATACAAATCATCCCAAGAATAAACCAGCACCTGTAACCAGATACAGGTCTACGAAGGGCAAAGCTGTGCAGACAGCAGTCTGCAAAAGGAAGAGAAGAGAGGAGAGAAGAGAGAAGAGAGGAGAGGAGGGGAGGAGTGGAGAAGAGATGAAAGGAGCTAGCAGACAACCAGATAACAAAGTGAGCTCCGCATAACACAGGGCTCTGCTCAGCTCTTATATAGGCCCGCGTAATGCTGGATCAGTGTTGTATCAGCGGGGAGTTTAATGCGCTTCCTGAAAGGCTGCTTGAAATGAGGGCATAATGAAATGTATAATTTATTCATCTGCCGTTCCTGAAGGAGCGCTTGAAATAAACATGAGGAGAGGAACCAGGAGAAAGAGTATTAAACAGTTACAATCTGCCCACAGCTAAAGTTTCCCCGCTGCAGACATAAACACACACACACACGGGCACACACACACGGGCACACTCACACATGCATAGGCACACACACACATACACATAGGTACACACAAATACACAGACACACATAAATACACACACATACACACACATACACACACATGCACACACACGCACACACACACACAAATACACAGCTGTTTTTAGATGGGTTTACATCAAATATGAATTTGTTGCGTAAGTTGGCTGTATGAGAATTTTTTTTCTTTGTATAAAAGTTGATTTTAAACAAGCTGTTCATAAATAAATGAAATGCTAATCATTGGACAACATATCATATCAGGACAAAATGCACTAGGCTACTTGTAACAGTGATGTGTAGATAAGCATAGCCTGCCTCCTGGGTCCTTAAACGTGGGCTGTGTTCATAGCAACTGCAATTAGTAATATCCTTAAAGCAACATTATGCTTTTGTGTATGTAAAGTAATTTCTGGTAGTTAGTTTGTCAGCACTTTATTTTACGGCCCCTTTTACAGTATATTTGCATGTAACAACTTGTGATTGTTATATTCTTACTCTGGGCACCCCTTACCTGAGTACACATTAAGCCTAATTCTAACCCCAACAGTACAGCATAAGTGGTAGCCTAGTGGCTAAGGAGTTGGACCTGCGACTGCAGGATTGCAGGTTTGAATCCCGGGTTGCCAGTAGTGGCATGGCGGTAGCCTGATATTGGTACCATCCCCATGCACTACAATAAAAAGAGCTTTATTCTTCAGTGTGTGACACATTTGGCCTTGGCAGAGCTATTTAGAACTCTATGACATCATGTCAGCTATTATGACATCACACGTGTGCTGCCCTTTGTGTGGCTGAGTGTTCTAGAATCTTTACTTTAGAGCAGGGGTGTCAAACTCATTTTCACCGAGGGCCACATCAGCATAATGGCTGTCCCCAAAGGGCCACATGGAACTCATAATTGTTACCCAATGTAATTTAACGTAATATAAAGCAAATGTAGCAACTCCTTAATGCCAAATAACTCTGAATATCGCTCATTCAAGTGACAAGCATATCAGTTTCATAGAAAAATATGTTTGCTTTTGCTCTATTATAACACACAGGTCTACTTTTAATTTCTCTGCTCATGAAACATTCATAATTCAACCATGCTACAAACTATCCAAGTGAATAAACAAAAACAATGTTAAGCCCATTAAAATTCTTTATTATTGATTAAAGATGTAGTTTTTTTTAAGGAAAAAAAGCCTGAACACAGCCTTCCATACAGCTGATAGTTTTATTGCAAGATTTGATCTGCATAAAACCTGCAAACACCAGATTGCAAGGTCAGGAACACAAACAGGGTTACATTAACTATGTACAAAAATGAGAGACTCAGCTGCCAAATAATGTCCTTTTTGTAGAGAAGATGCTGTCTGTGTCACTGGTGGAGAAGGTCATCCATTGATCATGTTCTGAAAATAACAAACATAAAACAAAATGCAGGCATAGTTATTTAATTGCACACATAATTTAACCTCTTCTTCTGTGTTGAACTGCATTTATTGCATTTCAATTATGTTTAAAAAATAATGCTCACCTGTGTGTTTTCTGGCCAGATGTCTGACACCGTTTCCCCGTTGCCAGTGTGTCAATGTCAGGTTTCAGGTCCTGTGAAAAAGCTATGTAGCTGCGTATCTCCCCGGCCAGTTGTGTTTCGAGATTATCTGCTAATTCCTTCACTCGGACAGCGATGGTGTTTCTTGATAAACTCACATTTTTAAAAGTCTGCAACTGTTCGGGGCACACCTCCTGACATACCTTTAGCATGCATTGCTTCAAAAACGCTCCCTCTGAAAAAGATTTCGAAGCATGGGCGATTTCTTCAGCCACCATAAAGCTAGCTTTCACTGCCGCATTGTTTTTAGCTGTTGACTTCGTGAAAACATTTTGCTGAATCCTCAGTTTGCCTTTTAATTCTTTGGCAAGCGTTTGTTTTTCTTCCAGGCTAGCTTTGGCATACTTAGCTCCGTGTTTGGTGTCAAAATGCCTGCGAAGATTATATTCCTTGACAACAGACACTGCCTCGTTGCACAACAGACATACCGGTCTTTCTTTCTGAAGCACAAACAAGTATTCGCCTTCCCATCTCTCTTGAAACAATCTTCCGTCCGCATCAACTTTTCTCTTCTTAAACATCTGGGGATCATCTGTCATTTATTCCTCACGTTAACGTTAATATGAGAACACTGCTGCCTAGTGGCGGCAAACAGTCACTTTGTGGTAGTCGACGTGCATTGTGGGAAAAGTAGTTTTTAGCCAGAAGACGCTTTAAGCCTAGTACCTCGTCATTACACGCCGTTTTTTTTTACGCTCATAATTTTGAAGAGCTCGCGGGCCACATGAAATGACGTGGCGGGCCACATGTGGCCCGCGGGCCTTGGGTCTGACACATGTGCTTTAGAGTATCACTTCAGAGTACAAGCAGCACAGGTAAGAACCTCCATCTCCTGCTTAAATAACTTTAAATGTTATTATTTATTACATGTTATTAATTATTGTAATTATTAACAACATATTTAAAATATAAGATGTTCTTCCAGAACGTCCGCACAGGGCAGCCATCTTACCACAGTCAAGCTTTCCCGCAGAACCTGCTGTTAACTATAGGTAAACTGAGGTAAGACCCGGAGGTGCTTAAAATGTTTTTAGCCTTATCTCGCTGAAATTTTGACGTATAGACAAATTTTGACGTATAGACCACATTATTAATGTGGCTGTAATTCTGGGTGTTTGAACATGTTAAAGTCGTACATTTTCTCTTAAAAACGGCTTATTACTGCAGCTGTCAAAGTTACGTTTCATAGCTAGGCTAGCTCATAACAATTGTACGAGTACATGGAAGGTTAAGTAAGATAATAATTCCAATAACTGAAGTTACACTTGCACATGGTTTTCATTTTCGGGTTGGTTAATTGAATACAGCTTACATTATGATTTCTAGAGGAAATTAAATTACTGGCTGCCACTGACGATGCCAGACTTCTGCGCAGCCTTCGGTTGCTCAAACTGGCGATGTCTGGAGAGTAGGGTACGCGGGATCACCTTTCACCAGTAAGATCATACATCATCAATAATTTTTAAGGATAATCGTTAGCGTATTTAGTGAGATATAATGTCCAATACAGTTCCTGATATGAGCAGCCGGGCAAGGACAACAGCATCATACGAGGTTCAATTTTTATTTAAAACTAATATTTTAATAAAATACATTTTTGCACTAATCACTCTGCTTCAGCTTTCAGCCCATTCGTATCCAGTTCATATACATTTACAAATAAATTCTTGCTTGAATTTGAGCACTGAGTCTCTGCTGTCTTTATTCATTGTAAACTTCTGTGGCAGTATTATTTGTCCCTTCGGGGTGGCGTAATCTGGGTCTGCAATTGGCCTACTGGAATATTTTCGCCAAGCTGAGTAGCATACTTGAAAAACATAACATGATTATTCATCATTAATATCATAAATGCATACTAACGTTTGTTTTTTTTTGTATATAACAAATCAATCCGTTTCAATATCGAGTGAAATTTGAGGAAGTTACGGTCATTTAAAAAGTACATATCCCTACCAACGCACTGTAATGGGTAAGCCTGCTGTCTGAGGTAAGATGGCCGCCATGTGCGGACGTTCGACTTCGTTGACGGGCAACGGGGACGAGGAATCTAGTCTTCTATGTAAATCTATGGCCATACCCACCTGGATGGACCACAACCAGTAACTGACTACCTCTGTGGTACTCCTCTCTGTGTTTATAGTTTCTGTTCATCCATGTGTCATACAACGATGTGACACGATGGCGAACAGTGGCAGTGAGACGTCGTGGAGCCGAGGTTTGAGGACAGGGTTGTCACTGGCAGGGCTCAAACTCACTGACGCACTCCAGGCAGAGCAGTCCCCTCTCAAGCCGAGAGGGCCTGTTTACCAGGCCGCCTTCAAGGAGAGGATGCTGGAGAGGGGAGACATCCAGCAGCTAAAGCTGACTTCAGGGGGGAACGTCTACCACTTCAGCGGACAGTATGTGCCTCTCAGTGAGATCTTGAAGACGGTCGAAAATAGGCATGACAAAGGAGTGAGGAGAGTTGAGTCAGACAAGCCAGAAGTGACATGTGGTCCTCAAAAGAAGAACGTCCTGAGTGAGGACAGGGAGGATGACAAGAACAATGACAAAAGGACTGATCTGTGGAGCCCCACAGAAATGAAAGGCTGGATGGCAGAAGAACTGGCCAGCTCAAGGGAGGAAGTGAAGAGAGAGATGGAGGAGAGGGAAAGAGCCAGAACCATGCATAAGAATTTGATGCTGACCAGATATATGTCGGCTATGCAGTGCATTGCACTTCTGGAGAGGAGAATAAACTCATTCGAATCTGAGAATGAGGAATGCACAGTGGAAATACGAAATTTGAAAACAGAGAACCTAAATCTGAAGGAAGAATTTGAGCACTGGAAGGCTAAGGAACACGAGAAAAGTTTGACGGAGAGAACACATTACATGGCTGAGATAGAAAGGCTTATCAAAGCTATGGAGCGCAATCGAGAAAAGCATGAGGAGATGGCACGATTAGCCCTTGATTTAGAAAACATAATCAGATTCAAAAGTCAAAATGAGGAATTTGCATTGACAATACAGCATTTGCAAGCAGAGAATCTTGAACTGAGGAGAGAGTTTGATCAGTGGAAGGCTGAGGAACACAAACAAAGAATGACAGAGAACACACACCACAAGGGTGAGATAGAAAGGCTTATCCAAGCTATGGAGGGCAATCAAGAGAAACATCGAAAGGAGATGGTCAAATTGGCCCTTGACTTGGAAAGGAAGTTCTCCCTCAAAACTGAAAATGAGGAATTCATGCTGAGGATTCAGAATCTGGAAAAAGAGAACCTCCACCTAAGACAGAAGCTCGATAATTGGAAGGCTAAGGAGCAAGAAATAAGGATGACAGAGAAATCCAAGCATATGATTGAGTTAGAAAGGCTATTTAAAGCTATGGAGCACCAGTGAAAAAAGCACGAGAAGGAGATGGCAGGATTGGCCCTTCATTTGAAAAAAACATTCTCACTCAAAACTGAGAATGAGGACCTCACACTGAGGATAAAAAAAATTGAAAAAGAGAATCTTCATCTGAAGAAAGAATTTGATAATTGGAAGGCTAAAGAGCACCAAGAACGCATGACAAAGAGAACAAATCACACTGATGTGGAAAAGCTTATCAAAGAAATTGAGCAAAATCAAGAGATGCATGAAAAGGAAATGGCCTGATTGACCCTTGATTTGAAACGACTGGAGGGATTAACAAACAAATTAACTGAGGAACAAAGACAGGAGGCAACAAAACTTAAAATGGCAGAGGAAAGAACACTGAAAGTGGATGACGTCAATGTGCACCATCTAAAGGGTTTGCTAGAGTTCGATCAAATATCAGACATTGATAGAAAAGCCTCAGGTGCGGACACACATTCGTCTCAAAAGAACATACACATAGAGGATGAAGACAATGAAGGGAACCAAAAATGTGTAGATGAGCAAAACATTGAACACGAATTCAAAAATGCAGAAGGAAAAACAGACAGTGAGAGTAAGGTGAAGGAGGTGGACAAAACAACTGATGTAGGCCAACATGACATGGAACAAAACAATATGGAGCCAATCAATATGAAGCAAATCGATAGGAAGCAAAATGATATGGAACACAACACTGAACATGAATTTAAACATTCAGAAGCAAAGAAAGACAATCAGCATCAAGAAGATGCTGGCCCTGGGACTGCAATGGGAGCCATGGTGGACCAACATCAAGGAGCATTGAACAAAGGAAAAAGACGAAAACGGGCCAAGAAAAAGAAAGCAAATGAGAAAGAGACACCAGATGCAGAGAAAATGAGGCAGGAGCAGGACAGACAACAGGTGAAAGAAGGAATAACTGGAGTAGAGGATTTTAGACTGGAAGAGGAAATAAAGAGCGTGGAAGAGAAGGGGAGAATGGAGGAGGTAAGACAGGAAGAGGTAGCAAAGTTGGACACGAACGGAGAGAGAATGGAGGAAGAGAAAGAAGACAAAAAGATGGTCCCAACCAAAAATGAAGACTGCCTGTTGGTGACTGTGGAGAAGAAAAAAATAAAGAAGGCGAAAAAAGTTCTGAACCCAGGAGAGAGGATTACAGATGAACATAGTGACACTAAAAAGGAGGTTTTGAGCAACATCACTGAGAGCAACGTCACCAGCTTAACCACTA
>CM050209.1:23925000-23930000 GCA_027475355.1 Coilia nasus | reverse complement strand
GTTAAGCTTTTCACTGTCTGCGGCTGCCATCTTGAATGAGAGGTATCTCAAATCGCGGATTTTTTGCAATAACAACACAGATTCGCAATTTGAATTCCCCATGTGCAGCAGAGAAAGAGTATGACAAAAAAAGAGACATAACATGACAGTATCAATTTTTTTATTCTTCGTGGTAGATTTTTTTTTTGACGGTTGAGAAGTCGATTTGGAACAATGTTTGCTTCGTGAATTTTGCCTACTTTCTGAGTGTAAAAAGCACACTCAACCTAGTAGGCAGTCTAAATTGACGAAATGAAACACAGTGTAAGTTTGATGTAACATGTAGTGTAATACACACAGCACATTGGAACCCCTATTATAGGTGGGGGCAGGATCCAAACCAAAGTGTAACAGTCAAAGGGGTGCTGTGGCACAGTGGTTAGAGCAAGTGCACATGCGTGGTAGCCTGGTAAACCAGCCCCTCGTACTTCATTTCATTTTGTACAGAGGGTCTGGAACAGAGACCGTCAGAAACGATTTGTTGGAGGTGTGGACTCTGCTGAAGTTTAAAAAAAAGTGCCTCTGCTTTTACCCAATCGCTAACGCCTGGTCGTCACGTATGCAATTAGCCTACCTACGTACTACAATTCAAATGTAGAACACAAGGTCAACGTCACGGATAACGAACACACCCTTTGTTCGCTGATTGGATCGGTCTTGCTGAGACCGACTAAATGACCCTCAAGAGATTCCGGTCCAGACCCTCTGTACAAAATGAAAGGAAGTACGAGGGGCGGGTTTACCAGGCTACATGCATGGAAACCCAGCTTTAAATACAGGCTGGTCCTCTGGATATTTCCCAACCCTACCCCATCTCTCTCTACCACTCCTCACTGACCTATCCAAAAACAAAAGGCTCAGAAACATACTTTTCAAAAAGTTCAAAGAATATAGCAGGAAACGGAAAAGTTCAGCACACCATGTAGCTCCCATTCTGAATTTTTTAATACTTGTAACATTTCAAGCCATGCATCTTTACCTCAGACTCTCAACTCTAAACTCTCAAGTTTGTTGCTTTGTTATACACACTGTAAAAAGAAAAAAAGTTCAGCTGGCTTGAGAACTCACTGCCTGAAATGAATTACACAAATGTAACAGTCCTATTGCAAGTTATGTATAGACGTAAGTAAACATAACTTAAAATAGATGATGATGATTACATTTACTTAACTCATTTGAGGCAATAAGTTTCGACAAACATTTTCAAGTAAGCTTAACTTTTTTACAGCGTAGTACTTGCAGTGCATTATAATGTGCATATGTGTCTAATAACAGCTGACTGTCCCTGAGATGAGTTTTTCGTCCACTGTGGCGTCTGCGGTCCGGGGAGCATAATTGGATATTGATTGAGGGGCTGGAGAGCTCACCCTGGGTTCTGGCAGGGGAGCGCCTTCATCTGATCAACTCCAAAGGTCACCACTGGGTATTGATTGGCGGCGGTTGGCTGGGGTTGGCTGGGGTTGGCTGCCCACACCACCGTCTGGCTGTTGTCAGTCCAGAGTGCAGAAAACTCCTTGTGAGAAAACTTTCCAAGCAGCTCTTTTAAAACTTGAACATCCAGCAGGCAGCAGAGTCTTTATACTGCCACAGCTGCAGTGAACTCTGTCAGGAGTGCTGGAGAAGCTTGTTTACAAATATTATTTTGAGCTATTGTTTTTTTTGTCTTTTCCCCCAAAAATAGAAAAAGACATGTCAGGCTTTTCAAATTCCGTCCAAATTCTGCTGCATGAAGTACTGACACATGTGATGTACATACATGATGACAGCTGTCACAGGCACAGCAGGCCATCTGATTGGCTAAGGGGAGCTGTCACAGGCACAGTGGGCCATTTGATTGGCTAAGGGGAGCTGTCATAGGCACAGCGGGCGTCGCAGTTGGTCAAAAGGACCTGTCACTGGCACAGCGAGAGCTAAGATTGGTTAAGGGAATCATTGTGCGAGCTGTCAGAACTGCAGCAGGGGATGTAGCGTTGCTAAGATGACTGTGTGGACATTAAAGAAGTTTAATTTACCACTGATGCACTAAGAGATGAATAAATGCAGCCTATGTGTCTATGTCTGAGGTGACAGGTCAATGGCTATGTTTTGTTGGGGTTAAGTCTCAGTGTCCTGATGAGGAAAGCATAAAACATCTCTTTGTCACCTCTATTTATGAAAGTGTGTATGTTTTTTCTTGAGTGTGTGTGTGTGTGTGCGCATGTGTGTGCGCGCGCGCGTGTGTGTGTGTGTGTGTGCGTGCGTGCATGTGTGTGCGTGCGTGTGTGTTTGTGTGTGTGTGTGCGTGCGTGTGTGTGTGTGTGTGTGTGTGTGTGAATGAGATTACTGTTTACATCACATCTGTCATATTAGAGCTGAAAGGTTGCTGAGGTAGACATAGTCTGTGTGCCCCTTCTCTCCATCTCTGTCCGTGACACAGTAACACACATACACACACACACACACACACACACACACACTGTGTTTAAACTCAAGACAGGTGAAACAAGGGTTGGCTGGGGTGACACGCACGCACACACACACTTCACCCCACGGAGGGTAAAGTATGACAAAGACACGTGAATGATGGCAGGGTGGGTGACTCCTTTCTCAGGTGTCCCTTGTAGCCAGTTTACGGAGGGGGCCCACCGACGTCCTCTTGACCCTTTGCAGGCAGAGGGAGGGAGGGAGCGGGCTACAGAAAGAGAGAAAGAGTAAAAAAGAGACAGAAAGAGGAAGAGAGAAAGAGAGATACATGACACGGACAGAGAGAGGGAGAGAGAGAGAGAGAGAGAGAGAGAGAGAGATGGAGAGTGAAAGGGAGAGAGGGAGAAAGAGAGACTGTAGAAAGATGGGGCTTGTTCATTCTGCTGCCTCATCCTTCAGCACAATCTGTCATCAGGGGAACGTGTGACAGGAGACGGCCCAGACTCGCTTGGCTGTCCATGTGGATTTGTAGCACCGTGGAGCCTCCTGCTGTGCAGACACACACACACACACACATACATACACACACATACACACACACAAACACATTCACACACAGACAGAGACACACACACTCATTCATACACACACACACACACACACACACACACATTCACACACACACACACACACACACACATTCCCACACACACACACACAGACACACACACGGCAGACAGACACTGCAGAATGGTTTGCATGCTTTTCTAAGACCATTATGCTGAAACATGACTAATAGAAACTGAAGTGTGTGTGTGTGTGTGTGTGTGTGTGTGTGTGTGTGTGTGTGTGCGTGCGTATGTTTTTTTCACATTAGCAGTGACTCGCTATCCTGAAGTCCTCTAACCAAAAGCACATAATTTGTAATTACATATTATTAAATAAGTAGTCTGTCAACTTCAATCAACAGTAATAGTACATGCATAAATTGTTGGGATATTGCAAGGCAATTGAGAAGAATAATTGGCTCCTAAATATCTTTTAAAGAATGCCAATTATAATTTAAATCTTCAGAACTGATCCATCCTAATATGGAGTTTGGAATAACAATTTCCCAGACTCAGACAGGGGAATAACTAATCCCTCCTAATATGGAGTTTGGAATAACAATTCTGTAAGAGGTTTAGCGCATTGTACTGTATATGAACTCTATCTAATAAATTCAACTTCATAGTTTAGAAAACTGCAAATGCAGTAAAGTAACTTAACAGGTGGCTTCTAAGTCCGGTAATGAGCCTCCAATTTTCATCGATTTTCACCGTCAGAACAGAAAGCAGTGGAGCCTGCAGGATCGCAGGTTTGAATCCACCAACTGCCAGACGTGCCACTGAGGTATCTTGATCATGGTACCATCCCCACACACCGCTGTTCCTTGGGCACCGTTGTCATGGCTGCCCCCGCTCTCGTGTGTGATGGGTTAAACGCAGAGTCAGTTTTGGAACAATATGTGGTATTGTTAGCCTGGTACAGTAAATCAGCCCCTTGTACTTCACTTCATTTTGTACAGAAGGTCTGGCCTTTGGTGCCATTGACATTCATATATTCAGACCAAGCGAGTCCGAGCCAATCAGTGAACAGAGGGAGTGTTCGTGAGCGATGACGTTGACTTTGTGTGCTACATTTGAATTGTAGTGCATAGGCAGGCTAATTGCATATGTGATGACCAGACTTTAGCGATTGGGTAAATGCAGAGTCCACACCTCCAGCAAGAAATGAAAGCCTGCGAAAGTTCTGCCAGGAAGATGACAATGGCTGGGACGGGCACTGTCTCCGACCAATCAGCGGCCGCCACCTGCTTTATAATGACCTGTCTAATTTACCTTTTCCGCTGCTTCAGGTGCCGACGTTTTGACGCATCCTCCTCCCTCCCCACCACCACCAGGTTGGTCCCTGTCCATCCGCCTGGGGGGAAAATTCTGGGTTCTGCTAAACGGCAACGGCTGGTTCTGCCGGATCCCAACGATGCAAGACCCAGGCTGATGACTGGACCTACGCCAAAGAATATCTACTTTCTAATTAATGTTCAGTTGTTTATTCTGACCATATTACAGTTTTTCTCAATTGCTTAAACACACCATTGACCACATGACTGGAGATGAAAGTGTATGACCAAAATCCACAAATGCGTGTACCCTTTCTCTAAGCTATGGAAGACGCATGTGGAAATATAGCAATTGATGCTTTTCATGGATGGATTCGCTGCTAGGCCAGGAAAAACATTGCATGTGATGTGGATGAGGTGCTGTGGCCACACAAAAACAGAAGAAAGGATGCAGCTTAATTTTTTTTGTAACTGTATGGGCTACAGTAAATTCTTCTGTTCTATTCTATTTCTATTCTATTCTATTGTATGTATTCTACTGTAGGTGCAGCTTTGTGTTGATTAGGATGCACAGTGTGTACACTGTTTTTGTGGGAAAAATAAAATATATTTGTAACAATGTTTATGTGCGTTCTGAGTATAAAAACAATATTCTAAAATATAGCACACTTATGTA
>CM050209.1:23915000-23922500 GCA_027475355.1 Coilia nasus | reverse complement strand
CAACTTTGCTACAGCAACTGTTAAAAACGACATATACAGCGGCTTTCTGCATACTTTCTGTCTGAATGTTTGCAAGGTCAGTGCAAATGGATGAAATTTACACTGGAGAAAGAATTGGCAGCAGTTGAAACATAGCATAGTGAAGGACACGTAATGTTGTTATTGCGTCACGCAAGAGCCCGCATCAACGGGGCATTGCATCACTGCGTCATTGTGATATTGTGTTCTTCTGCTCCGGCGCCACTGGACTGCAAGAAGCACATGTTGTCTTGTGTTTTTCTTGCCAAACTGTGAAGCACTGAGCTGCATCTTGTATGAATTGTGCTACACAAGTAAAGATTATTATTATTATTATCATTATTATTATTAACGTTATCTATATAAGAAAATCACTGCTGCCAAATGGCTGCAGCTGATATCTCATTAAGTCAGAACTTGTTGGAATTCTGAAACTTCATCTGAGCTCGTTCAAGGTCCGGTTATGAGTCCCAATCATCTCTGGGGGAAATGCAAGTGGTGTCTGCGCCTATGTCTGTGTTTCGTGTGTCGCCTGGTGTGTAACTCTAAAAATAGTGATGCACTGCCTGTATTGTTTTTGGTTTGTTCGGTAAAATACAGCTTCTGCAACTGTTCAGCCTCTGTGTGCGTGCTCTACCTTCCTCGCTATTCCAAATCATCTCTGACATGTTATGGGTTCTCTCCGGTTCTCTCCGCAGCGTCCACCCCGACACGGACAGGCTCATTCGTTTCAGCGGCTCCACGGAGAGGAACCCAGCCGAGTTCAGAGGCTGAGGAAGAGTTTGATATGGACAGCTCTTGGGCAGCAGCAGTCTCCAGCTCAGACTCAAACTTCACTTGGTTGTAGTCGTCATAAGTTCACTTCCTGACCCAAATCTGCTCTGATACTGCATCTGGGTATGTCTGTGTGTTTGTGTGTGTGTGCGTGCATGTGTGTGTGTGTGTGTGTGAAGGTATGCAAATCCTGTACCTGTGCATGCCCAGATATAGTATGTCTCTGTGCACACTGTGACAACAGTGACAGCAGCAGGAGATGGCCTTAGTTGAGTATCTGCTTGGTTGACACGCCAAGGGCAAAACTAGGATCTAGGGACTGGAAGAAGTTTTAAATAGCCTGCTGTCTGAATAAACACACAATGCACACAGTGTCTTTAGAATGTACACCACACACACACACACACACACACACACACACATGCACACACACACAGATACACGCACATTTGCGCACACACACACACGTGTCCCAGATAATGACCGATTTTCCAATTAAACCAGCATAGACCCCATCTGGATACAATGGAAACCTGTGCTGGATCTCTGTTCCAGTCCTCCACTCCCCGCTTGGTTGCATTTTATTTATGTATGGGCTTGTAGAGATGGTGTTGCCAAGCAGCTACACCTTTCTGTTGTCTTTCAAGGGACGCCACTGGAAGGACCCAAAAGCAGAGGCAGGAAGCAGCCCAGGGATGTGGGGGGTGTCCTTGGATATTGCCTGTGGGCAATGCTAATGAGACAGGAATTGCCAAAGGCAACTGGGACTCTCAGACAGGTGGGTGGTAGAAAACAACCTTGGAAAAAAAAACAATGTTAAAAAAAATACAGCTAGGCACCCAACACATAAATTACAACCTGTCTCACACACTCTGGAAAATTGCGAGTGTGAAACCAGTGAGTGTGTGTGTGTGTGTGTGTGTGTGTGTGTGTGTCTTTGTAAGAGCATATGTGTTCTTCAGCCTAAGGCAGAGACGAATAAAATCCTGAAAGAACGCGGTTACAGCATCCAATTTCATGGTGGGCTTGGAGACAGTGGCAAGCAGTGGGCAAATGAGGACACTGCTGTTCACTCCTCCATTTTTACGCTGAGGTGTGTGTGTGTGTGTGTGTGTGTGTGTGTGTGTGTGTGCGTGTGTGTGTGTGTGTGTGTGTGTGTGTGTGTGTGTGTGTGTGTGTGTGTGTGTGTGTGTGTGTGTGTGTGTGTGAAAGAGCGATAAAGAGAGAGAGAGAGAAAAGAAAGTAAGAGGGGGAGGCAATGCACAGAGAGAAACAGTGTATGTGTGAGAGATAGACAAAAAGAGGGTAAGAGAGAACAAGAGAAAGAATGAGGAATTGATAGAGATAGAAAGTGTGTGTGTGTGGGCGTGTGTGAGAGAGAAAGAGAGAGAAAGAGGGAGAGAGAGAGGTGTGACAACATGAGGAAGAGGGGGGGTTGTAATGAAGGGCAGGATGTTAAATGTCCAGGAGAGCATGTTGAATTGGGGGGAAATTGTGTTTGTTGCAGAGGGGGAACATAATGCCAGGGTCTAATTGGGCAGAGCCGTGATACCCCATTAAGCCCAATCACTGAAACCAGAGCAGGAGGGAAACAGCTGCTGAGAGAATGGAGGGGGTAAGAGAGTCAGATGAGAGAGAGAGATAGAGGCGAGAGGAGGAGGAGAAAGAAGGAAAGAAAGACAGCAATGGAGCGAGAAGGGAGGATAAAGAGAGAGCAAGTGAGGAAGGTGGAGATGGAGTGAGTGTCACGAGCAGCCAGGGACAGAAGGAGAGAGAGAGAGGGAGAGAGAGAGGAAGAGAGAGAGGTTGATAGGGGGAGGAGAGAGAGAGGTTGACAAGGAAAGGACAGAGAGAGGTTGACAAGGAGAGGAGAGAGAGAGGTTGACAGGGGGAGCAGAGAGAGGTTGACAGGGGTTCGGAGAAAGGGAGAGAGAGAGAGGTTGACAGGTAGAGGAGAGAGGGAGGGAGAGATAGGTTGATAGGGAGAGAGAGAGAGAGAGGGAGGGAGAGAGAGAGGGGTTGATAGGGGGAGGAGAGGGAGAGAGAGAGGGAGAGAGAGAGAGAGAGAGAGAGAGAGAGAGAGAAAAGGGTTGATAGGGGGAGGAGAGGGAGAGAGAGAGAGAGAGAGAAAAGGGTTGATGGGGGAGGAGAGGGAGAGAGAGAGAGAGAGAGAGAGAGAGAGAGAGAGAAGGGTTGATAGGGGGAGGAGAGGGAGAGAGAGGTCTGAGGGTGTTTGTGTGTTTGTAGCAGAGGTTAGAGGGAGATGAATGGCTAGATAGATGTAGACTGACGGCGCATTGAGCTCTCAACAACTCTCATTACACCATCTGCCTACGCTGGCCCAAGCACACACACTCTCCCTGGGGCAAGAGGTTACATGCAGCCACACTCTCCTCTGAGCCACTAAACACATACACACACACACACACACACACACACACACACACACACACACACACACACACACACACACACACACAGCCAATCTAACACACCAATCCATGTATGCCCTCTTTTGTGACCTAGTAGACTCACAGAGCGAGAAAACACTCACTGTCCCAGGTGTATTGAAACATACCTTGTGAACACACACACACACACACGCTGTACACAATCCTCCATGAAAAGGAACACATGTACCTCGGCCATGTTGTGTAAAATATGCTGTCCTATGAGCAATCACTTGTTGTTGTTGACAGTGAAAACACTCTATTCTATAAGATACAGAACGTACACTTGATATACATAGAGTCAGCAGACATCATCTCTCTATCTCTCTCTCTCTTTCTTTGTCTCACACACACAGGCGCCCACCTCTGTTGCACTTTTCTTAAACCCATCATCAAGAGGATGACAGAACCATGGCATGAATATGTCATGGCAGATGCTATACATTTTATATGTTGGTGACAGATCCCCTCGAGCTTATGTCTTGTGTTACTGCCATTGTTATGACTCTGTTGTCATGTTCGTAGCTATGATACGCATGTGACCCATTTGATCTTGATGCCATCTCCCATTATGATAAATGTCAGTGACAATGGTGATATGATGCTGTGAAATGGAAGTCACGTACTCGTGTCAGTCTTATGTGTGTGTGTGTGTGCGTGCATGTGTGTGTGTGTGTGCGTGCATGCGTGTGTGTGCATGCATGCATGCATGTGTGTATGTGTGTGTGTGTGTGTGTGTGTGTGTGTGTGTGTGTGTGTGTGTGTGTGTGTGTGTGTGTGTGTGTGTGTGTGTGTGTGTGTGTTTGTGTACAATGGGGATGCCAGTGTTGTGGAATGAGGGGCAGGTGGGAGAAGGGGTGGTTGGTATTGCCAGCTTCCTCATTAAAGGCAATGAGATGAGAACCGGAGCTCTGGAGGCTGGAGGCTTCTCTGCAGCTAAATGAAGACAAGACAGCAGCAATAAGGCAGGAAACAGGATGAGTGGCTAAATTTAATCTGGAGGCCCTTTTACAGCGTGAGTGGCAGCATTAGGACCAGATTAGCCCATGAAACTGATACTCCCCACGCACCCCGACACAGACACCACCAGGCTCCTCTGATTTCTCATTTTAAGCATGGCTTTTCTCTCTCTCCATTATTCTCATTCTCATCCCTACCGCCACCACCACCACCCCTCCGCCCCAACCCAACCCAACCCAACCACACCTCACAAACTCTGTTATTTATGCCAGCGGTTTTCCCGGACTGGCTGAATTGTCATTCTGAGACTTTCTGGTGTGAAAAGGAAGCGTGATGTGAGTTTGATGCCCCAGTTTTTGCAATCAGTGATCGAGATGAGGATAAGCACTGCAGGAGGCTGCTGACGTTTTTTAAATTAGTCAACAGCAGGGGTGAGCCTAAGTGATAGTGCTCCCAGATATCTTTAAAAAGGATGCCACTGCTGCCACTTACTGGTCAGAGTTTTTGGGCCAGAACCAAATTACGATCTGCTCATCAGCAGGTCCAGTCTGCACCTACAATGTGTTGACAAGGATACCACAAGGATACCACAGACTCATCTTTGTAATGGAACATGAGGGTGGGTGGGTGAGTGTGTGTGAAGGTGTGTGAGGGAATCTGTGTAGTCCCTCAATAGTGTATGTAGGCACTATTACGTATCTGTCTTTACGTAATACTGTGTTTTAACAGTTGCGTGTATCACCAATTCTTCCCGGTGAAACATTGTCTCGTCTCACTATGTACTGTGTATATGGCTGAAACGACAATAAAAACCTACTTCACTTGACTTGACTTGACTTCAGGGCTGGTGACAACTATCCCAAGTTCTGTTTTGCCCTTGTGAGTGTTGTAATTTACGGGGGAAAAAGTAGAGGCAAAGAGAGCACCTGATAACAGCTTAAACTTTGCCTCATTTGTAACGTTGGCTTGGCAGGAGAAAGGGGGTCCACTGGGAGATGTAGGAATCCCAGCTTGAGAGTCTGGCTGTGTTGCTAAAAACATCCTTGAACAGGATACCGAACTCCTGCCTCTCCCAGCGGGTCGGGTGTGTATTCCCATGCAGGCTATGTCAGCGCTAACCGCAAGGCCCTGTTCATGTTCTGGTTTGAGCAAGAGGAAGACACAGCATGGCAGCACTTGCAGCAATTGCAGCAAGGCATAGTATCACAGTCCTTTTAAAACTGGCTTGAACGCAAGAAAGAAGAAAAAAGAAAGAAAGAGAGAGGGAGACAGAAGAAAAGAAAGAGGAGAAGTAGGTAGAAGAAAACTGGATTATCATTACCTGTGACTGACACCGGGGGCCTTATGCACTCACAGGTCATGTTCATGACCGTGTCAGTGTTTGCCAAATAAGATTAGCGGGAAATCCAATAAAACACTGCCACTGTTGAATGCCTCTGACACCAAACAGGAACAAATCCACTTTAAGTCTGGGTGTCACAGCTAAAGAAATTATCATTCCATGCACACATAAACTGCCTTAAAAGTCCTGGGACAAAAAACTGGCCATGGCATTTTGGACCATACCGGCCCACCACATTTGATAACGCACACCACATTTGATAATGCACACCACATTTGATAACGCACATCTTTTTAGTCTCTTAAATATGTATACCAATTGTACAAATCTTTAAAGCCACGTACCTTAAGCCATGCAATGAGTTAACGGGAATCAGTAAAAGTGGATACCTTAAAGCAGCACTACGCAACTTTTTTGAGTTAACTAATATATTAGTAATATATAGCTATCAGTGTGGGGCGCCTTATAATAAAGTTGGAATAGTAATTTTAACAATGTCTTAAACACACACTGTTGGTAAAGACAAACAAAACTTTATTAGGACAGTTGATGCACTCACCCACGCATGCAACTAAGGTCACCCAAAGGCAAAAAATGTGGTCTGTTCAAAGGTGTTAGTATACGGCAGCAACAAAAACTTTTTTTCTAGCTTTTTTTTTTAAGCTGACTATTTCAAAACATTCTACAGGATGTCAGCTTTTCACAGACACCAGCCGTGTGAATGGTGACCTCTCCAATACATGCGGTGCCTTTTTTGGTAAAAACCCAAAAACCACCTCGCCAAAAGTTTCACTGTTGCTATTAGGGTTGCCACCTCTGTCTGACAAGAATCCTGGACATTTCGACAACCCAATCAACCTTCTTGCTTATAAGCAGCGACCCTGGTGTCAGTGTCAGAACATTTTTTTTTCAATCAGGTAAAACCGCGACAGGGGGCAACACTAGTTGGTATACACATTCAAGAGACTGAAAAGGTGCGCGTTATTGAATGTGGTGGGCCGGTCCGGTCCGGTCCAAAATGCTATGGCTGACCTTTTGTCCCAGTCCGGCCCCTGGTGGTGATTGTGTTTGTTCTTAAGAGAGGTCACGACATGAGAATGCTAACACTGCTGTCCAGTTCCACCAGCGTCACTGCATGACAAAGTGGAAGCTATCAACAACAGTAAATAAGCAGAGAGAGCGTCATTGCAAATGCAAGACACATCAGATAGACAGAGTCTTAGAAGTGCAAGTTCATTTCAAGTTAATCTAAGTCGGGAGCCCTCGCTATAAATGCACAATGGTTTGTGTCTACTTCCCTCAGCGTCTTAATGTGCCTTTACTCCGCAGGGTTTGATGTACACCATGTCATGCAGATAAAATTCTGACTGCGTGAGAGAAGAACCACCTGCCCCCCTCCCCTCCCCTCCCTCAAACCTTCTCCCTGGATAGCCCGTGGCATACTGTAATACAGCTGAATTTTATCTCAAGACACCCTTTTCATTCCAAAATCCAGGCTAACATTTATTAACTTAACCTCTCAAACCTTCACCTTTTCCTGCCTTTGTCAGGTTTCTCTTGATCGCCTCTTTGTCTGCCCTTTTACCACATTATGTTAAGGCCTTGACTTAATAAATTACTACTGAAAGGGGAAGAAATAAAGCACATGTAAAGAGCAATAGTGTTAATGAACTGCATGTTGTCATTTTTGTATGTATGTATGTATGTATGTATGTATGTATGTATGTATGTATGTATGTATGTATGTATGTACGTATGTATGTATGTATGTGTGTGTGTGTGTGTGTATGTATGTATGTATGTATGTATGTATGTATGTATGTATGTATGTTTTGTATGTGTGTGTGTATGTACAGGATGTATGTATGTATGTATGTATGTATGTATGTATGTATGTATGTATGTATGTACATACAGTATGTATGTATGTATGTATGTATGTATGTATGTATGTAT
>CM050209.1:23905000-23910000 GCA_027475355.1 Coilia nasus | reverse complement strand
CAAACAGGCCAACTACTTGCCACCTGCGCTTGTGCTTCACTCTTTGTGGTACAGGCAAGAAAAGACACAGCGGTAAGTCCACACTGAGAACATTTGGAAGACATCCAAGGTCCGTGTACACACACACAGACACAGACACACAAAACACACACACACACACACACACACACACACACACACACACACACGCACGCACAACAAAAAAACAATCAAAGCACTTTAATTCTCAGTACACTAACGACTGAGACTGAGACTAACACTTTTTTTGTCTGGGAGAAGAGTGAGACAATAGGAGGAAGACAGAGAAGAGATGAATAGGATGAAGATGAAGATGGAGACGGAGATGGAGACAGAGAATTACAGCTGCGCCCGGTGGTTAATGACACAGCCTTCCCACTGCACACTGCACTGACAGGGGGATATCTAGAGAATCCCTGCAGCCTCCCTGTACAGATCCGCACATGATTAGAAGGACTCGTGTCAAACATACCGAATGAGAGAGAGAGAGAGAGAGAGAGAGAGAAGGACAGAGAAACAGAGAGGAAGAGAGGGACAGAAAGAGGGATGACATTCTCATGAAGAACTCTCAAACACAGAATGAGAGAGAGAGAGAGGGAAGGAGAGAGAGAGAGAGAGAGACAGAAAGAGAGAGATAGAGAGAGGAAATGACAAACAGAGAGGGAGAGAAAGAGGGATGAATATTTTCATGAAGAACTCTCAAACATATTGAATGAGAGAGAGAGAGAGAGAGAAAGAGAGAGAGAGGAAAGGACAGAGAAACAGAGAGGAAGAGGGAGAGAAAGAGGGATAAGAGTCTCATGAAGAACTCCTCTCAAACATACAGAATGACAGAGAGAGGAAAGGAGAGAGAAACAGAGAGGGGGAGGGAGAGAGAGAGAAAGGGGGGAGAGAGAGAGGGGGAGGGAGAGAGAAACAGAGAGTGGGAGGGAGAGAGAGAGAAAGGGGGGAGAGAGAGAGGGAGAAATTCTTATGAGGAAAGTATACCATTGTAGATACTGTTCCTTCAGACCGCTCCTGCTTAGATATATGGACAGCCAGCTCAAAGCAGCTCAACACACACAATGAGAAGAATCCAGTGGGGTCTTACTCAAACACTCTTAACACACTGCTGTTTTAAACACACACAGACTTAAACATGTTTTTGATATTATTAATGGACATGAGCACACACGCGGAGAGAGAGAAAGATACTCACAGAAGCATTCACACACACACACTCTTTCTCTCTCTCACACACACAGACACACAGACACGCACACATACACACACACACACACTTTCACACACACACACACACACATACATATGCACACACAAACAAACACACAAACACACACACACCCACACACATACAAACACACACTGAAACAGGTCAGTGGAACATGCCTCACATGTTGTCCTGACAGGAGCTGACCAGGCTGCTCAGGCGAGCACATCCTCACCCGGTGGTGCGGTAGGCATGGCAACACACGTGTGTGTGTGTGTGTGTGTGTGTGTGTGTGTGTGCGTGTGTGTGCTTGTGTGTGCGTGTGTGTATGTGTGTGTATGTGTGTGTGTGTGTTTGTGTGTGCGTGTGTGTGCGTGTCTGTTGAGCCCCTGTGGGTCAACATCATTAGGATAGACAGAAGGCACCAAGCCAGATGGCCACAGTGCGCTGGCCTGCTTCCCAAGAAGGCAAACACCTGACACACATACAGACACAGACACACACACACACACACACACACACACACACACACACACACACACACACACACATATAAGCACATTCACAGTTAACCTGCAACCTGGATATTACAAGTCATTACCACATTCGCATGCATTTTTTCACACAGTTCTCCATCTGACAAACACACATAGGACACACACACACACTCACACACACACACTCACACACACACACTCACACACACACACACTCATACATACACACACATACACTAATAATAAATGAAGCATTCAGAGCAGACCTAAGAGGTAAATATTAAAGTGTGCTGCTTACAAACCATTGGAATTATAATTAGTATTGACCACACAGCACACAGAGATATCTGGTGCAGATGAATAATTGGCATTGGTAGCTCCATGTTAAAGCAGCACTATGCAACTTTGAGTGCTTTTTCTCAACAGAGCTCCCCCTGGTGTCTCGAAGTAAATGGACACTGTTGTAAAAATGGATTGTTTTCTCTTGCATGTGTTTTCAACTCAACTGATCAGAGTAACCAGTGAATACTAAAGTAGCCATGTCCACCGAAGTAACTATAGTCAAAATGTCTTCAGAATTTAATGTGACCCTGCTTCTCGCGATATTTGAGACTTGACTTGAGTCAAGATATTGCAAGCATAGTTTTCTGTCCACAGACAGCGGGGGCGGTCGAGAAAGTCTTCATTCGCCTGGTAATAACTCATTTAAGCGTCCACCGAGTTGTAAAGATGATTAATTAACTTGAAAAAGTTGCGAACTGCTGCTTTAAATGAAGTGACATTGGAAGGGTTGCCGATGGTGACACCCACACAGAGTAGGGAAGGGATGCGTAGCCCTCCTCTGACCTCCTCTGTCCTGCTACACTCTGTTTGTGTGCTCCCATGTGTCCTTTAGGGTGAGTGGAATGGGTCTTACACTTCACACACACACACATACACACAAACACAAACACACACACACACACACACACACACACCTATGCCTGCACAAACACAAACACACACATACACATACACACAAACACACACACACATATACATATGCCTGCACACATACACACACACACACACACACACACATAGACATACTGTGCACACATACACAAACACAAACGCACAGTGTCATACACACCCACTACACACACACACACACACACACACACCTCTCAAAGACACCTCTGGAGTTGCACCCCCTGACACACAATACACTTCACCTGATCCATGACACAAGGTGACACAGAGGACGGGGCAGAGGTGTCAGAAGAAAGACAGACAGAAAAAAAGAAAAGAGAGAGAGAAAGACAGAGAGAGGGGGAAGGTGGAGTATGGAGGAAGATGGGGGGATGGAGAGAAAGAAAGGAAGCATATTTTCTGTATTATTATTCCTCTCTTTCGCTCTCTTTCTCCGCCGTCACTGGCAGGTCACACATTCAATTATGCCCCCCATCTGCAGGCCAGTAATGAGCATGACTCCCGCGCTCAAATCAGAGCCCACTCAATCACACACTAATCCCACCCATGCTAGCAATCTATTCCTTCCCAACCCTGCCTCTCCACCTTGCTCTCTTCTCTCCCTCCCTCTCTCTCTCCATCTCTTCCCATCTCTCTCTCTCTCCACCCCTTCCTCTCTCTCTCTCCCTCTCTCTCTCCATCTCTTCCCATCCCTCCCTCTCCACCTTTCTCTCTTCTCTCTCTCCCTCTCTCTCTCCATCACTTCCCATCTCTCTCTCCCTCTCTCCACCCCTTCCTCTCTCTCTCCCTCTCTCTCTTTCTCTCCCTCGCTCGCTCTCTATCCCTCCCCATTTCTCTCTTCCCATCTCTCTCTCTCTCCACCCCTTTCTCTCTCTCTCCCTCTCTCTCTTTCTCTCCCTCCCTCCCTCTCTATCCCTCCCCATTTCTCTCTTCCTTCCTCTCTCTCTCTCCACCCCTCCCTTTCTCTTTTTCCCTCCTTTTCCTGCCTCCTTCTCTCTCTATCTCTGCCCATCTCTCTCTTCCTCTCTCTCTCTTTCTCTCTTCACCCCTCTCTCTCTCTTTCTCCCTCTCTCTCTCCCTCTCTCTACCCCCCCCCCCCCCCCCCACGCCTCTCTCTCTCTGGTGGGGTCTATTTCCCTAAAAACTGATTTCAGCACTAAACCCTTGCCTATCTTTCTTTCTTTTTTCCATCTGTCTTCCTTTCCCTCTCCCCTCCTCATTCGATGGATGACTCCTTCTCTCTCTCTCTCCCTCTATCTTTCTCTGTCTCTTTCTCTTCCTCTCTCTCTCTCTCTGTTCCTCTCTCTCCCTCTGTCTCCCTCTCTTTTTTTCACTGTTCTTCTCTCTCTCTTACTCTCTTGCTCTTTCTCTCAGACACACACACACACACACACACACATGCTCGCACACTCTCTCTCACACATACACACACACACATACACACACACACACACACACACACAACCATACACACATTCTGACTCAAGAGATGTATTTGTTTTGTTTCACTGCCACAACCAGCTGATTATTGTGAAATGCTGAGAAAACACGGCCCGTTCCTGCATACCAACGACTGATAAAAAGCGAGACAATCTAATCTCAATCTGTTATCTCTCAGTTTCTCTCCCCTCCGCTGCCCCAGGTGCCTCCTTCTGTGTTTCTCTCTCATAAATTATCGCATTCATTCTCATTTGCCACGTCTGCTTGTCTTTCCCTATTGTACTCACACACACACACACACACACACACACACACACACACACACACACACACACACACACACTTTCCAACACTGACTTACACACAATATGAACACACGCAGGCACGCACACACACACACACACACACACACACACACACTGGCTGAATGGCCTTCGGAATTCCCAGGCAGCCGGGCCGTGTCTTGCAACCCTCCTCCACAGACGCATCTGATCTCCAGATCTCTGATCTAGCAGCCCTGTTGGCTCTTGGCGTCGCGCTGCCAAGTTCATTAGCTAGCAATGGCTGCTGCCCTGCTGTAATAGCTGATGTTCATTTCATATTATCACCACACGCTGGCCTGGAGCTCAGCCCTGACTGCCACACATGCGCGCAAGCCCCCTTTCCTCAGGAACAGAACATACAGGCCACACAGTGGAAGCTGGGTGCACATATTTGAGAGTGAGAAAAAGACAGGAGAGAGAGAGAGAGAAATACAGAGATAGATAGAGAAAGAGAGAGGGGGAGAGGAGAGAAGAGAGTGAGAGATAGAGAAAGAGAGAGGGGGAGGGGGAGACAGAGGGAGAAAGGAAGAGAGAGAGAGA
>CM050209.1:23832500-23892500 GCA_027475355.1 Coilia nasus | reverse complement strand
TTGCTTTTTAATGGGGACAAGGAAACTCCTAATTGTTTAGTAATCTGTAACATCTATATGCTTGCACCTTGCACTCCTGCAACACACACACACACGCACAAACACACACACACACACACACACACACACACACACACACACACACACACACACACACACACACACACACATTACAAACAATTTTGGATCACAGGTTTACATACTCTTGTGTTGCATACTCCTTTTAAAACATTAATATCTGTAACCTCTCATCCATGCAATCACAGAAATGCGCAAAAACAAATGGTATAAAACTACACTTCAAAAAGCTGTAGCAGCTGTACAGCTCAAGTCTTACAAACAATTACATCACACTTTTCTCTCCAGTATTGAAAGATAGGGTTGTGATGAATAGTGGATTCTTTAAGCTGTTGTACAGCGCCATCTTGTGGTGAAGAACAAAGTTTACTTTATTTCTCACATTAAATAAGTGGCTATGACAAAAACGATCTGTATTGCTGCAAAAACTGGACACACCTAGACACACACATCTTGTCTGAACACACAAAACTATTTTTCACATTCTCTTTTGGAAATGCATAATGCTGAATCATCTTCGCTGAATGCTTGAATGGGACAGGAAAAAGCAGTGCTGATTCTGAAGTAGTTTCAATCACCTTTCTGACCTTGAGGTCACATATGCAATGGAATATACAATGGTTATCACATGAGTGCAGACTGTACATATCCACATGAACAGTTAATGTTGAGTTGAGTTCTGACTTAATTTGAAGGCTAAAATCAAAATACAGTGGGCGCTGATGTTATCTGAAGGTGCTTATGACATGCCGGTTTATTCTGTCTACACCTATCTCATTCTCCATTTTAATGAGAGCTTCTTTTCTCTAAGAGGCCTCAAGGAAGTGTCCTTGATATGGATCATATTGTCATAGTGTGATGCATAATTATCAAATATTATTACTGAAAAGTAGAGATAAGGGGAGTAATTTAAAAAGAACTTCAAATGCAGAAAAAGGGGGTTATTTGTGAGCCCTTGTGGTGAGCATCATTACGGAGAGGAAATGGCATTATCAGTGCTGTGCAAATATTAGAGCTTCCCCTAGGGAGACAGTTGAGAGGTCATTGGTAACCTCAAAACAGCTGCATTAGAGTTTAGCCTCTTCCTGTATATCACTATTATATAATATTTCCTTAATTTCCTTCGGGATCAATAAAGTTACTCTACTCTACTAACATTCTTGACTTGTAGTGTAGATCACAAGATTAAATCAATTTCTCAATAAAACAAGACTGCCCTAAGCCCATATATATAAATACACAATACAGCCTAGTCGTATAAGGCCACAGTGAGACACTGTTTGACTAAAGACCAAAGTAAATCATTTATAAACCATTTTTGAGAAACCAATTGCTCATCATCTGTTGTATGAATTTAAGTTAAATGTTATTTGTAAGAATGCAATTCATAATTTGTGTAAAATGTGCATCCATCATGGTTGTCAATGCTAGGGCCATAGAATAGTCCTAACTTAAGATGTTTAGTTCTCTCTAATGCAAATCAATTACTGAGCGCTGTGCTAATGAGATATCAAAAGCATTGCAATCAGATCAATCAGTGAGGCTGGCTGTTAATAAGTGACTTCATTGCCGCATTCACTAATTACTCAACTCATTTATACTTCGTCAGGGGCTGCCCTATGGCAGTAAAATAACCAATTACAGGTTTCCTTCTCTTTCCTGCTGTTTCATGCCCATTTACAGTGCCCGGGGCACTATATGGACCATATGGGACCATAGGGACCAAGGTGCCTAAAAAGAGTATCTACCTTATACACAGGAGACAGACCAGTTCAAACTAGTTAGTCTTATTTTCACTCTTCAGTGGCAGCAATGAACTATTGCCTCATTTTTCTTCTCCAGAATAATCATTTGCCCATAGCTGTGCTGCTGTTAGCTGTGTAGCCCAGTGGTTGTAATGAATCAATTAAGAACCCCACCCACTCTCACTCATTGAGTATGATGTTGGGAGAGGGAGAGAGATTTTCATGAGTCTCACAAACATGCATAAAGGTGTCTTTTAAAGTTGTTTGTTAAACTTAAATGTATCCTATTACCTATTTCCATATCTCTCTTAACCTGTCCTAGGATCGTGGAAAAAAAACAGGAAGTATGATGAGGAAAAAGGCCTGACATTCTTGAATGCCCGGCAGCATTCTACAGCAACATACAGCAAAAAGGTTCTGTCATGAACATTTAGCAATGTACAGCAACATAAAGCAGAAATAGGCCTGTCACTTCACTCTAGAACATTCAGAAATGTTGTACAACCGCAATGCATCACAGTAAAAAAAACTAAGGATTCAAGAAATATTTTATGTTTCCATGCAAATGTACTACTGCTTGAAAGATCTGTTTTTAAAGCAACACTAAGTAGTTATAACATTAAAAGTTAAAATAAATTTTCCAAAATTCTTTCAGTGGTTCATTAACTTGTAACAGAGTGAAAGGCACTTCTGAATTTGCTTTGCCACCCTCAATGGGCTATAACTGCAATAAGTACGTTTGGAGGAGCCGGCTGTCTCTCTGTAGTTCAAATGAGAGACAATTTCACTTCCAACCTGTAGGGCGACCGAAGATGAAAACTACTTACTGTTGCTTTAAGCCTTTGTATGCTATCCATGGCCTGAGGCAGACGTACAGCCATACATCTGTCTGTCCTGTATCTTATGAACACAATGTGTTACGGGTGCCATAAGGCATGTGTCCAGAATTTGGGGTGAATGTCCAGTTAGACTTAAAGATGAACTACATACATTTTGAAGGTGAGAGTTCAAGGTCAATGTGTGTGATCATGAAAGTCCCATTTTTGTGCACACTATCCCTGCTTCTAAAACCTTAGCCTGCCCCTACCACTCAACCATTTCAGTAGTAGCCTCTACATAGCACGCAAGCTGGCAGGTACAACTTGGATGTACTTGGACTTTGCACTGACACTCAGTATGCTGACCATCACTTGGGCTCACTTGGACTCCTTGTTCTTTTTGTACTGATTCTACCTCTACCAATCAGTATGCTGCTCACCAGCTGAACTCAAGTCTGTGTTATCTGTTGTCTGTCTATCTGCATACTTAGAGAGTGTGCATATGTGTCTTTTTATAGCATAGTAGTTTGTAGTTTTTATTAGTACATTATTTATACTTTTATACTTTGTGTTGTGTGCACCTTGAAGGAAGGCTTTAAATCTAATTATACTGTGTATAATGACAATAAAGGCTTTATATTCTGTGTAGCACAACACCGCAATCTGACCTGCCATTTGAAACAGATGTGTTGCCCTGTTCTCCCTTTTGCAGGAGTTTTTTTTTTTGTTTCTTTCTCTATGGTTTTTAACCTCCTGGTGACTTGTGGGATATGATAGTGTGGTTCACTTGAACACTGCCAAACTCTGTTGGAAGTAGTAATCCATCTGGGTACCTTTTGCCTTCCACTGAAAGCCTATTTATGTATTTAGATGTGCTATGTCAAAAAGTTCATTTCACACTGCTGGTCTTACTCAGTGCATTTTAATCTTGATATGTTATCACAACATTGTTAATTATGGGTAGTTCTCCCAGACAAAACCAGTGGAGACATATAACTACAGACAGGGGGCAATAAGATGTCTGAAAAAGAGCCTTTGTGTGCTTAATGATTTCATTTGGGACAGCCCAGGTGCTCACAGACCTGGGTGCTCACAGATGTAGTGGTAATGCATATCTAAGTTTGTGAGCATGTGTACTGTTATTGGACAATATTTTAACTATGTCTTCTTTGAAATTCTTCTAATTTGGTACCAATTGTCACTTAGAATCAAAGATTAACTCATTAGAATTTGGATAGGCCTACTAAAGGTAAAAAAAATTCGGATACATCATGAGCCTCAAAATTATACTCACAACCTACACAGGGCACGTATTTGGCATTTTTACTGTGATATTTCCCAACTGATTTCAGAACATTCTTTGGCCTCATGATTTGATGCATTTTTAAAACATTTGTGTTTCTAAAAAGATTACACGATCTGTCATCTGAACTTTATTTAGTGGGAGTTCCTTTTGTTTAAAGAGAGGAAATGTAAGGAAATGTTGATCTATGAACTTCCTCAAAAGCCTAGTCTACGCTGCTGACCGGTGTAATTTTCAAAGGCACTGTTTCTTTAAATGAGCTCTCCAAGGTAAGTAGGAAGGCAGTGGAGAGTCACGAACGCGCATTTTCTGCGCGCAACCGTGCTCGGTGTGGACACTACAATTTTAAGAATTACAAAGAGAATCTCTGAAGCCGGGAAAATTACCCATCCTTGTGTTCACTTCTCCACCGTTTCAGGTACTGTACTACTGCAACACATCGCGAATAAGATCTCGTTTCTTTACAACTAAAACCAGGAAGCCTCCGAGACACACAATACAAAGGGTTTTCTTAACAGAAAGAATTGCCGGTTTGAAGTGGGGAGGCCCGCGAGTGTCTTGTGTATCAAGACGGTCCTAAAGCAACGGTGGGAACTTATCGTCCCTGCTTGATTTTCAGCACAGGACATTTAGGTTAGTGCTTGACATGCAAGGTGATGTAGTATAAATGGATACTTATTCACGGTAAATACTGTAATGGTGAAGCGAAACGTGGAGAGCTTGAGAGGGCAGTGGCCGGGTAGGGACGGAAGCTGCTCTCTCTCTGCGGTGTCTCTTAGCGATACCCACCGGGCATCAGTGCATTGCGAGCCGCAGAGGAGATACGGGGACAGCCCGGTGCGGCGATGCGACACTCGGGGCTTAGAGGTCTGGAGTTAGCAGGCTACCCTCCACAGAATGGGACGTTTATAACACAAAAAAATGTAACATGCAGTCGGACGAAACACATTTACAATTCCTTACAATGAAAGTCAATTCAGACATCATTTGTACGAGTCTGTTTGGAACCCTGATGTTACCACTTTTGATGCTTTGTAATTAGCATCGGAATTTATTCGACTTCCTCATACGATTCTATTCGCATGTGAGAAAACACATGTGCTAAACGTGACGAGCAACACATTTGAAGTGTACCAACATAAGCCTGTTGATGACCAGTATACCAGTTTGTCATAAAGTTAGCGCCTACCACAACCGCCTGGCAGTAACGACGGTGGCTATACTTAACTAGGGATAGCTAGCTACCTGGCTTAGCCCTCAGCCAGGTGGGTCTGAAGATCCAAACCGAAGTAGGCTATCCAACCTAAGGGAATGGCGGGTTTGTATACTGCACCATACATCCCTTTCATTTACACCTGCTGGCTTGTCGTAACAAGTAGGCTAACGGTGATTTTCAGTATACTAAAATAGAACGAATTGTATGCTGAAACAAAGTTGCCAAACAATAAAATAGAGAACCATTCATATAAAATGTGAATCCATGTATGGAATCAATATTTTCAGAGGTATTTTCGGTTGAAGTATGTGAAAAAGCCTATACTTTTGCCTTATTTATTAGTTTTTATGAAATCTTAGAGTTTCGCCCATTTCAACACTAAAAACTAGTGTTGAACTACATTGAGAACACAAAACAAGTGGACATTACATTCAGTTGCCCACTTTATAACAGAACAGGGTGTTGTCAGTTGCCTGGGATTCAAGGTCTGTACCACTTTAGTGGAAGTATGAAAAGGCATCACAAAAAAGTAGTTTTGCGAAGTAATCCAGCCGGACAGGGTGAATGGTAGTAACAGACCGTTTACTGTAAGGTCAAGGAGTTTTATTGATATCTCAAATCAAAGCAGTGTTCAGTTTGCACATTGGGCTATAAATAGGCTATTTTCAGGCAAAAATTGTAAAGCGTTGTCTGATCTACCTTGCTAGCTGAATTGAAACCATCACTTGGTAAAGTTTATTTCCACACATGCAATTTACACTGGCCTGCATTATGCTGCAAATGTTTACAAGCCATAATTTCGCCTTCATCCTCCTTGATGTTAGTGCTGAGGCCCATGATATTGTAATTGGCAGGTCCGAGGTGGGGGGAAGAGAGCGGCAGGTGAACCCTGTGGAGCTTGTACTGTTTTGAGTGCAGACCTAGTGGCTTTAGTGTCTGCACAACGATGGCACTGACAACTTGCTGTCCTGGTACCTCTATTACCAGTTCATCCAGTAAGCAAGATCACAGAGGGGTGGAATCGACCTAATATGCAATGATGAAAGAAAACATTAATAATAACTAGACAGATAAACAGTCAGATAACTTAATCCTTAAAGGGAAATTACATAATGTATACATTAAATCATTAATAACTGAATTGATTGCGCCAGAGCTGTATCAGATCATTTCCTTAACAGAATAAAGAAATCTGCATCTTCATATGGGTGTTTTTAGTAGGGGCGTGTGTGTCTTAGACACTCATCTTCTAATTTGTAATCTCAAACCTTCCTCTACCAGACAAGGGGCTGCAGCCGGATAGCACATCTTCTATTCCTGAGACCTTTTCCTTGACCTCCTATTAAAAAGTCATGAGTTTGAGGAAAGATGTGAAGATGATTTCATTAGAACTTAGGAAAAGACAAGCGTGGTGCTAGGGGGTCGGATTTCACTTACGCCAAGATGTGTAGGCCTAATTGGTGCTCGGGTCACATGGATAGGTCATTGGTGCAACTGCAAGGAATGGTGGGGCATCAATTTTTGGTCAGCTGTCACATAGGCAAGGCAAGTTTATTTGTATAGCGCATTTCATACACAGTGGCAATTAAATGTGCTTCACAAAAATAAAAGCAAAGGACAACATGTAAAAGCATAATGGATAAAGTAAGTGTAGAAGCATAAAAGGTAAAAGCATAAAAATAAAATCAGTATGTGGTAGATAAAAGACATAAAAGCTTAAAAAAAACACACAAAATAAGTATAAAATTAATAGAAATCATCAACAGAAAGCATCTGAAATCTAAGTCTAGATTTGAAACTGCCAACAGTAGGAGCATTTTTAATGTCTTCTGGGAGTTGGATCCAGAGCTGAAAGCTGCTTCACCACATTTTGTTCTAACAGCAGGTTCTACCAACAGATATACTTAAAGAGTTGAAATGTAGCATTGAACTATCTTTCCTTTGCATTTAGAGAACCCAAATGGCTGTTTATTATGGCCACCGCTTAGATACTGCTGGGTCATTCCGTTGGGGGACTTTAGAAGCAAAAAGATGATCAGAATGCAGCACAGTATTAGCTTGAGTTAGTAGGTCTGTTCCACATGGGTTGTTTCAAGTTTGGAGTTATTTTAGCACCTGTGTTATCTTTCAGAAGTGTCTAGACTGTTCTCCTAGGATTCAAAGTTAGAATTCAGTTAGGATTCAAACTTTACAAGTTTACCTTACCAAGTTTGTGGTTCAGTTTGTGTGAGAAATGCCATTAAAAATATGTCATTAGGAACCCAAGTGCCCATGCACCCAAGTACCTTTCCAATTTTATTGTAGTTTTCAATAAGTTTGTAGTTGTAGGCCATTCCCAGATCAGTGCTCAAACGCTATACAGCTGCAATACAGTGATGATACAGCATACCAGCTTACAAATAGGTAGTTATATATATCAGCCTTTACGTCATGATTTGTTGAAGGCAGAGTAGTGTCTGCATCCTGTGGTTATGTAACATATGTTCTTACTTTGCATATGTAAGCTATGTGAACCACCAGTCAACAACCAGGCTTATTCATGGCTCAGTTATGAGTTCATAAAACATTATTTTTAAGTTTAATTACATTTATGGAAAGTAATGAAATGAATACCATTCATATTTCTATTTCTGAAGTGTCATTAGCTGTGCCCAGCTGTATGTTTGTGAATGTGTAGGACATGTCTACACATACGAAGTCTGTTAGGAAGTAAAAAGAATAGCATCTTGCTCTGGTTACCCAAAATTGAGATCAATTTGGCTTCATGTATTGATTGAATTCTTCAAATGTTCCTAGATCTAGTTGCTAATTTAAGCTGCCATCAGAAAATAAGATGCATAAATTGGTAAAAAAAAATGTGACTTTCATGTATCTTCGCTACTCTTCATCAGGACAATGTCTGTGTGATGTACCAACTCTGAGAAAATTCATAATTTGAGATGATCTAACTTTTTAAATTTTGTGTGTCTTACAGGATGTGAAGATCATAAGGGACACATGTAGCAGTGGCACACTGATGATCCTCCTTGGCCACTGTTCTGACCCTCTAGAATGTTCTTGAAGAGCGTGCCTCCAGCGGTGGCGATTCACTCAGACTGGAGAAGCGTTGGGGCTGTTGGCACCGTCGGAGGTGGCACCCCCCAGAGCCTGGGACTGCCACTGTGCTTCAATGACTCAGACAGCAGCCTGTCAGGCAGCGGCACGCCCATCCACCACAAGGTCCAGATGATCATCGAGACCCTGCGGACCACCCAGTCCTCTGTCGACATGAGCGACGGGGTTCCGATGGAAGGAACGGGGTCTGCCCACTGCAGCCGGGAGTTGCTGCGGCAACCGGGACACAAGACGAAGACGGGGCCCAACGGTTCCAGAGGCGGGGCGGTAACGGACTGCCGGCCGCCTCTGCTGCACCCACACACAAATCCCGAAAGTCAAGATTCCGATTCGGACAGCGACAGTTCGGTCGACCGAGGCATCGAGGAGGCCATCCAGGAGTATCTGAAGGAGAAAGTGGACCATAAACGCAAGGCAGAACCTGCTTCGGTCAGCACCAACCCAGCGGCTAAGCTCCCATGCCGAGAAACTGTGGTCAAAGCAGAAAACCCACGCCCGCAGTCCTGCTCTGACAATAACAAGGTGCTTACAGCCAGCAATCACATCCTCAAGACCTCCAAAGGAAATCTAACCCAAGCAGCAATTCTAAAGAAGAAGCTTAAAAAGAAAAGGCCCAGCAAGGAAAACCCTGTGAAGAAGCCAGCTGTGACCATGCTCTCATTTTTTAAGAAACTGCCGCCACCCGACCAAAGAGAAGTGTCCTCCACTCTCCCCCACCCAGACAAAGCGCAGCCCTCCCGGGTCGTGAAAGTAGAAGAGGAGCCCCCGGATGCCAGTAGCAGCAGCAGCAGCAGCGATGACGGCATCGAGGAGGAGATCCGCCGCTACCAGCAGCAGAAGAACCTGGAGCTGTTGAAGCTCTCCTGGCCGCAGGCGCGGAAGGACGATTCCGACTCGAGCAGCGACGACGGCATAGAGGAAGCCATCCGTCGCTTCCAGCAGGAAAAGAAACAGAAGGAGAGGATTCACCAGAAAAAGAAGAAAGGCACGGCCAAACAGTTGCAGCTCAAAAACGCCACTCCAGCGGGCAAGGTTGGTCACCTTAACACGGACCGAGTGGAAATGACGTCAGGCAAAAAGGCCACAAAGCCTGCAAATCCTGAACCCGCAAAGAAGAGAAAGAGGGAGAAACCTAGAGTAGAGGGGAAGTTGCCCATGCCCCACTTCTCTCCTGAAAGACCAATATCTTTCAGCAGTGCCCCCTCTGACAGTTTAAACGGCAGAGTGCATGTGATTCCCGCCTGCAAACCAGAGCCTACCCCAGTGCCTATCCTGAAAGCCAACACAACGGCTGAGCTCATGTGTGCTGAAGCCATCTTGGACATCTCAAAAGCAGTGATGCCTATGACCTTTGACCTCAATCCACACGCACTGGGGCCGACACTCCTTGCTCCCTCCGCAGGTCCCCCGCTCTCGTCCAAGGACCCGAGCGATGCAGAGAGCTCCGTGGATAGCGAAGACGGCATTGAACTGGAAATCCGGAAGTTTCTGGAGCAGAAAGCTCAGATGAAAAAGGAGACACCGCCTGTTCCAGTCATAGCCCAAGAATCGCCTGAAATGTTTCAGCCTCTGCCGCCAACTGAATCAGAGAAGGGCGATCAGAGTGAGGAAAAAAGCAGCTCGCTAGATAGCGACGAGGATCTTGATGCCGCCATCAAAGACCTGCTGAAGACAAAGAAGAAGGTAAAAAGAAAGACAAGGAAAACTGTAATAAAGCCAACAGGCCCCTCCTCCACCACCAGCAATCCCTCCAAAAAACACAAAGTCCTTCCTGAAACCGGTATCAAGACTGCCAAATCTGGTCTGTCTAAAGAAGTAAAAAAGAAAACTAGTCAGGTGAAAAACAAGAAGGCCCAGAAGCCTGGCAAGGGTTCCCAGGACAAAAAGCAGAAGAAAAAGGCCAAAGCTCCAGGTCAGCAGGCCAAACCGCAGCAA
Source organism: Coilia nasus (assembly GCA_027475355.1). Lineage (NCBI taxonomy): Eukaryota > Metazoa > Chordata > Actinopteri > Clupeiformes > Engraulidae > Coilia > Coilia nasus. The sequence continues at coordinate 23,882,291 of CM050209.1, read as the reverse complement.
GAGGAGAAGGCTGAGAGTGGCAGTGCAGGAACCTGTATCCCAGAAGCCCTCACTGCCAAGGAGCAGGAGGAAGATAGCAGCTCGGTGGACAGCGATGACAGCATTGAGCAGGAGATCCGCAAGTTCCTGGCAGAGAAGGCTAAGGGAGGAGGTGGTAACGCCAGCTTGACCACCGCCACCAACACCACCACCACCACTGCGACCAGCACCACCACTACTGCTACTGTCACAGTAAAGACAGAGGTGATGGAGTTGGAGATAAGACATCCAGATCGCAACCACAGAAATGCCTCCCCTGCTAGGGCCAGCAACTTGGAAGATCAGCAGGCTGAAATTCCTCTGGACTTGGGAACACCTTGCTCGGATGCACAACAGGGAGGTTGGCAAAAGCTAGACAGTGGTAGGGATAGCCGGGTGGCTGTGGGAAACCTTGCCTGGGACAGACTCTCCAACACGCCACTGGTGACCTGTAAAGGAGAGCGGAAGAACAGCTTTGAGGACAGACGCTCACCCAATGTCAGCTCCCCTCCTAGGGACAAACCTCACCCGCACACTGACTGTGACACACCCAATAGCAGGCCGCACATCCTCACACACACACCCAGCAGAACACACAGCATCAGACACTCTCCCAGCAGGACACAAACCCCCAGCAGCCCAAATGAGATTCCTCCCTCCCAGACGACTCCCTGCCAGGCACGCACTAACAACCCCACCCCACCCAGTCTCTTTGGGCAAGCTCAAAGCAGCCGCCCAAGCATGGTAGACTCCTGCGGCAGGAGTACGGGGTCTTCGACGTCATTGTCGGTGGTCACCTTCTATCGAAGTTCGGTCGAGACACCTGTCATCAGAGATGGCCAGGCACCGTACGTTAGGCCTGACGGTCATTCACAGGGCAGTGGGAAACGTGGCCGGTGGGACCAGCCTGCACCATCCCAAAGCCCACAGCCCACTTTGCACTCACCCCAGCAGGCTAGCCACTCCCAGGGTGGAGGCAGACAGGAGAGAGAGGGAAAGGAGGAGCGAGCGAGGGCAGTACAGACTGAAGTGAGGGAGATAAAGCAGGAGGAAGAGTTCATAGATGAGACAGACCTGGATTCGGAGGAGGAGAGGAGGCACGGAGAGAGGCAGAGCGAGGGTAGACAGCACAGGTTCCCCAGTGTGTGAGTAAAGCCCTTTGTCTTTCCATAAACTTTCACCTTTTATATATGTAAGTATCTGCTCTCACTAGGTGAGCAGTCGCGGTGGGCTTTCCACTGCTTGCGCTAATTTCACATATTTTATATACGGTGAAGCACCAAGGGAACTTAGCTTAGACTGACTTTGAGTATGGTTGTAGAGAAGTTTTTGTTTTCTTTTTAAATATGTGTTTGTACATTTATAAATATATTTAAGTGCACATAATATGTCATTGAGAGGAAGAGATTTACCTGTTTTCATTTCTGTGTTCAACCTCAGTGTATGCCTATTCTGATTCTTCTTTTAAACTCAGACAGGAAGAGGTTTTCCTTACAGGTTTTGACAAAACAGATTTTTTCGTTCAATAATTAGGATTAGGTGTAACCTGAACAAACTTAACAACTGTCTGCAGTTCAGATAGTTATCTGGGCTACTACAGTTTCAAACATTTCTCCAAAGTTCTCCAACTTTTGCCTCACCACGTTAAATGATGCACAGCTCAAAGCGTGTGTGTACCAGTAGTCAGAACACACAGTGTTCACACATTTACAGTTTATGTCTCTGCAACGCAACTAATGGCTTTAAAGTGTAAGCCACCCTATTCATAAGAACCAGCAAAAAAGTGTGCAAGGAGCAGCTGGTGTTGGTGAATATTTTATGTATGAACCTTTTGAGGAACTGAGAGGGGCAGTTGGTCTGAAAAGGTACTGAAAAGAACTACCTTGTTCTTTTAGTAGCAACATATCATCTTAAGGGGCTTGCCACAATCTTTCATTTCCTGTGTGTGTGTGTGTGTGTGTGTGTGTATGTGTGTGTGTGTGTGTGTGTACATATGTATGTGTGTACAGCGCTCTAAAGGAGCAAGTACATATCACACCACCTTTACAACCTATGACTTTTTGCTAGAGAGCAAGGTATGGGTCATGCATGTGTGGAGCACAGCAAGATGATGCAGTAGTCACATGTTCAGAAAGGAGACCAACCCCAGCAAGTGTAGTTACTATGGTTACCAGAGGGTAAAAATAGGCCCACATATATCATCCAGAATGGGTCCTGCAGTCGTTTAATGAAAAAGAAAAATCTATCATTCATCCCTTCACGATTCATTTGCTATCGTAAGCTCGGCTTCCTGTCCCCTCCACTCTCTTCACACCCGTGTCTTTCACCCAGCATCCGTCATTTTTTTCTTTTTCTTCTCTAATCGTGTCTCTCTTGCATGCTGCCTCTCCCTCACTCGGTCAGGGTAGAACAAAACACACTTTTAACTTTTTTTAAAAGGTTAGCGATTCAGCTTATCCCCAATGACGCTTGCTCCTGCATAATAACCCCATGTAGCACACACTGATTAAGAGGCAGTGGATGTGATTTATTGCCAGCGGCTGTCCTTGAGGAGGCCGTTGCGTGCCCAGCACCATACCCAGCTGGCCCACTGCAGCAGGTGGAGAGCACAGATGTGTAAAAAGCGCAATTTGTGAAGTCAGAGGGGCTCTCCATCACTTAGTAGTTTCTGTTTGCTCTCTGCTTTTGCTTTTCTCTCCCTCCCTCTCTCTCTTTCTAGCTCTGTGTCTCTCAGTCACTCACAATCACCCTCTCTCTTTCTTCTTCTTCTCTCTCTCTCTGTCATGCTCCTTTGCTCGCTCTCACTTGCTGACACAGACACACACACACACAAATTCCAGTTTTACAAGTGTGAAGTTAATTTTTCAGGTCTTGTGGTTCCTCGCTTTCTGTTCTGTTTTTTTTTGTGGTAAGAACTCAGCATTTCTTTTGGATTTCATATGTGAAAAGAATGTTATTTATTTTTGTTTATAGAAAGGAAAAAAGACATACTGACCATGCTGTGCATCGCCAGTTTTCATAAATATTTTGCAAAACTGATGCTTTTTCCCTTTTTCCCTGAGGAAAGTAGGGTGGCATTCCGACTGGATCTTTACAAGTGCTACAGTGTAATAAATGATGACTTTCAGAAACCTGCAGCAGTCTCCTCACTTATTGTGTGTGTGCATGTGTATGTGTGTGCGTGAATGTGTGTTTGTATGCATGCGCACAAGGGAGAGAGAGGGAGCATGTGTTTGTAAACTCAGAAAGAGAAGTGCGCTTCCTCCATGTAATATATTCAAATATATTCAGGATGCAAAAATGTTCACTAAACACACACCTTTCACATCTTTACAAAAGAATATGTTGTTGCCTGTTTCACAAAATGAGCACTTATTATGTGAACAGTAAACACGGTTGTACAGCATCATAGACAATCCATTTAATTTGAATTACATTCAATTTTTATAATGTAGTATTGGCTACTCTTAACTAAGTTTCAAACGATATCCCTCTAGGCAAGTTAAATCCAAAGACTAAGCGGTTTCTCTCAGTCAGAATGCAATTAATAGTCTATACTTCAAAGTAAGGAAGCATGTGTTATGTATAAGCATTGTAATACTGAACAATACATTTAATAGCAGCTGAATTAAATAAAACAAGATAAACTTTGCTCCAAAGACTCATAGGTCAACTGATAGGCCAGGGTATCATTACAGAGATATTTCTCTCTGAACTTCCACCAAGCTTTTGCCTTCCACCACTCGGTTGTTATTAAAATCTCTAAAATCCTTTCATTACAAAAAGGGTGGGGTGGGGAAATGCTTGTTTTCCAATCTCAACAGGATGCATAAATAGAGCTATAATGTAGCATAACAGGAGAGAGGGTCATGCATTCGGTAATGTCATTTGTGTACTGTTGTGTACAACATTTTAAAAACCCCTAAAGCTTTTGTTTTGGTTTGTACAAGTGCAGCCTCGTTTGAAAGCATTGCACAGCTTATTGCAGTATTTGCTATAGCAGAGGTGTCAATCCCAGGTTCAGAAAGTAAAAACTCTGCCATTTTTTCCTTCTAACACAGGTGACTTCACTGAGCAGCTGATCTATCTGTCTTGCGTGCTCATTACAATCAGCTTTTTCAGAGCTTGTTGGATCTAATTTGTGGCAGGGTTTTTACTTTCTGAACCCGGAATTGACACCTCTGTGCTATAGTAGTATCTATAAAGCCGTATCAATAATGATGTGTTACATGCACAATCACAGGTCACTGGAATGCAGCATAGACCCGGGGATTGTGCCGAACCATTACATCATCCTCAGCACAGAGGAAAGGAATCTCAAAGCCAGGAAGGTCAAAATACAGGTCAGGGAAATGCAGCAGAGGTCACACAAACACCTGTGCCACAACGCACACTGTCTGTGCTGGAGTGCTTACACACAGGGAAGAAGTGAAATGAACCTTAAGTCATCAGGAATCTATACAGGGAGACAGTGTAGTGGGTTTGTAAATGAGTTCATGGTGTCTAAATAGTGTGAATTCATTTCAGTTTGTGTTTATTTTTCTGTACGTTACATCCCCCAGGCCCATAGGAAATGCAGAAATAAATTTCTTCCGAAGAGAAAGCTTCAATTTGTTGTAGTACCAGGTAAGTTGTGTTGTGTAGTTGGTTAGTGATTCTATACTGTATGAAATTGTGATCTGTTATTGCTAGTCATTGCTGCATGCCCTGTCATAGACATAAGCCCATATGGGTCTTGGACTTTTTGTTCTGCATGACTTGCATTTACTTTGGCTTGCCCTCATTTTTAACATTTTACAGGAAGGCCACCGAAAAGTGAAGTGTAATCCCAGCTTCATCACAGTATTTTTAAAGTGAGGTACCCTGGTCATCCACAGTCAGTTTTGGGACTTTTGTTGTGTTACACCAATTAAAATGACGTTTATGTTTGTTTACATTTGTTGTAATGTTGAAGGATGTAATGCCTGTTTGCACCATGTAGTCGTGGGCTTTGAAATATTCATTCTTTTTTATTGGCTACATATTACATACAGTTTATTGTGTTCAAAGCTAAAAATTGTAATTTACAGGTTGGATTATTTGAGAAATGTTAACACAACACTCACAACACAACGCTTATTTCTATTTGTAAATGAATAAAGCGCACGTTAAAATGCACTAGTCTGGGTATGGCTATGGTTGCTGTGAGAGACTGTAGTTGGGAGTTGAAGTTCTTTACAGTGTCAGCCACAAATACCGGTCATCCATACGTGCTTTTGGACTCGGCGTCCCATCGTGCATCTATGACCTTCAATGGGCGGAGACTGAAGTGACAAGCATGGCCGCGGGGATGCTCACCAAAGGTGAAGTACAGCGAGTTTTGTTTGTAAATTAATATTAGCTATTGCACTAGTTTTAGAAAGGAAGTGTATGACTTAGTCTTTTGCCATTTGTTACGTTCGTGCATCTATGTAATTTCAGTAGCTCGAAAGGTTTTCCAGAAGTAACGTGTATGGTGCTAGCATACTGTTAAGCATTTGAGCTGAAGCCTGTTGGCTAGGTAATCATGCTAATACCTTGTCTGTATTCCTTATCTTGCATTTATGTATGGCATTCTGCCTTTTATTGCCGTTTCAGCCATCAGTGGACTCCGATGCCCTCGGTTAACCACAGCCGCCCTCTCTTGTAGCGGGCAAGCATACAGCACAGCGGCGTTACCAAAGGCAGTAGTGACACCAGGTGACATCACTGGTAAGGAAACAAGATTGTGTTTCTTCCATCAGTCTGAATATAGCAAGTTTGGGAGAGTAATGAATTGACTACATATTAGAAAATCCTATACACGCACACACACACACACACACACACACACACAGTGGATCTGCTTTCAAGATTTGGGGTCTGATGTATGCTTGTAAAGGCTTTCTGTTTGTCCTGGTAAATAACATCATGAATTTGGTCTGTATCTTACAGCTGACCAAGACAAACTCCTAAATGTCCCACTGAGCCAACCAGACTTCTTCCGTGTTTCTGAGCTCTTCAGTCTGAAGGACCTGTTTGATGCACGTGTTCACCTTGGTCACAAGAAGGGATGTCGACACAGGTGAATGTGTGATGTTAAGATGTCGGTACAATTAAAATTTCACGTGATAGATAAACATAATGGTTGTGTGTGCCTGCGATCAAACAGTGGCAGACCTAATATGCAATTAACTAATATGAGATTAACTGTCCTAGTGTAATTCTGTGCTTACATTAAGTATGAGCTGTACACATAGGTTACTGCAATGTTGCAATAACCTACAGTATGTGTACAGGTTGTGTCACCCAAACCGACCCCTTCCCACCAACACAGAATGCATTGTTTGTTGTCACACTTGGAGTGATGGCATAGAGTATTTTAAATCACAGCTTAGGGTGTAATACAGCAGCAAACGATGAGATGTTACTGGCAGAAAATGGCAGTTGATATTAAAGGTCTTTATTAAAGGTTTTTAATTAGGAGATGTGTGTGTGTCTGTGTAATTCAGATGCAAGGAAATGTAGGATTTCTTTTTTTTTTTTTTTTAAGCGTACAGCAACATATGTAAGGGATAATGTTCTGCAGGTTGGTCACTCTTGTGGAATAAGCCCCGACAGAGTGATGCAGGACAATGGGACGTTCGTCAGCATTCTAAACAGCCGTATAGTAAACACAAATATTCCGCCTTTGTTGAAGCATGTTGTGAACGTGTACTTCTATTTGATTTACAGTGATGCACTGCTTTTGCTGCTGATTTCAGCTTCAGTATTGTTGTAAATTGGTATTTAATTAACACTGTTGGCTGTGACCAGCAAAAAAGCTGCTGAAGGGTAGAGAGAAGTAGCTTGGTAAACCCGCCCCTCGTACTTCATTTCATTTTGTACAGAGGGTCTGGACCGGAATCTCTTGAGGGTCATGTAGTCGGCCCCAACAATACCAATCTAATCAGCTAACAGAGGGTGTGTTTGTGAGCCAGGATGTTGACCTTGTGAGCTACATTTCAACTGTAGTGCGTAGGTAGGCTAATTGCATACGTGACGACTAGGCGTTAGCAATTGGGTAAAGGCAAAGGCACTTGTTTTAAACTTCAGCTGAGTCCACACCTCCAGGAAGAAATTCTGATGGTGTCTGGTCCAGACCCTCTGTACAAAATGAAATGAAGTACAAGGGGCTGGTTTACCAGGCTAAGAGAGAAGATGCTTCTGCGGGAACATAAATCTGTTCCATTAGCTGCTGGGGGGGGTTTATAGCCCTCTTCCACTGCTGCTAATTTTGGATGGCACTTTATGTAGCGGCCTCTCCCTGTGCATACTGAAATGGTGCAATTACGTGTAAGAACTCACTTCCACCAACTTGAGCACGTACAGCACGTAACCGCGTACATTACGTTTGGATATGTGACTGAATACGCTCAGATCACGCGTGCGGTGGAAATGGTCTAATCTATTAACGTCCATTCTAAATGAATACAGACAAAAAACGGGCACTTTCTGTCTACGCGCTGTATACGGAGAGTGTTTGGTGGAAATGGGTCTTCAGAGGTGGTTTTGGAAACCCTATCAACTCACTGCATCTTTGACCCTTTTGAATGTATTTATGCCTTTTTATTGTGTGTTAATGATTTTTATGTGTGGCATTGATGTAGACAGCAAAGAATTTAATTGTGCAGAAAAAACATGTTTTCTTACTGTACATATGACATTGAAACTTTGACCTTATCTGCGTCTGTCCCAGGCTAATGGAGCCTTACTTGTTTGGAAGCCGTCTGGACATCGACATCATCGACCTGGAGCAGACGGTGGATCATCTGCAGCAGGCGCTCAATTACACAGCACACGTGGCGTTCCGCGGGGGCATCATCCTGTTCGTCAGTCGGCGGCGACAGTTCAGCCACCTGGTGGAGCGCACGGCCCGGGAGTGCGGCGAATACGCTCACACGCGCTACTGGCAGGGCGGCCTGCTCACCAACGCCACCATCCAGTACGGCCCCGGCGTGCGCCTGCCCGACCTGGTGGTCTTCCTGTCCACACTCAACAACGTCTTCCAGCCTCACACGGCAATCCGCGACGCAGCCAAGATGAACATCCCCACCGTGGGCGTCGTGGACACCAACTGCAACCCCAGTCTCATCACCTACCCGGTGCCCGCCAACGATGACACGCCCGCCGCCATGGAGCTGTACTGTCGGCTGTTCAAGGTGACAATCAACCGGGCCAAGGACAAGCGAAAGCAGCTGGATCTGCTCAAGGGCCTGGGATCCACCACATCCAACTGAACCGAGACTGGTCATAGCCAACAGTGACTTGACTCAGTAGGGTTCTGCTACACTAAACCAACTGTATTGGCACAGGGAAATACATGCCGGCATATGACACAATATCAGTCATATCAGTTTTATACGAACAAGTCAGCATTGCAAACCACACCACTCAACACAACACAGCCCAAGTCAACATCAAGACTACGTCTATCCCAAATTCACAATATTATGGACTGTAATTATGGTTTCCATGTGTATTTTGCCAGAGAATAAAGAATTATGTGTAAAGTAAATTAAAGATTGTGTAATTAATGGATAAAGAAATTCAAACGTAGAGGGGCCATGTTTTCTTTCAAACCTATAAATTGTTTGTGTACAGCCGAAGTAGTAAGGTTGCATTAAATATGATTTGCCTATAGTAATTTATTATCCTGAGCATACTCATTACTTTGGCACCTTGGGTTATATAGCTGATTCTGTACACTGTCAAGTCATCCTTGCTCCTTGCCAAAATAATCATGTGCACTAGAGGGAGGATTGATCATTTAATAACCGCCTGAATAGTAGTTTCAGGCCTGTTTACCATATTCACTCATTAAAATATTCTCTAATGCTGGGAATAGATTAATGCATGTAATATATAGTATAGCATATAGTATATAATCACAGGTGGGAGAGCTATGCAGAGTGCTGGTCATGGTGATGGGGATATAAAATGTCTGCCACTATTCTGGATACTGTAGCATTGTTTCATTTTTCCCTAGAGCGGTAGCTGGAGGTAGGCTTTGAAAGTTGCCCATCGATTGACAGCCCATACAAGTAGAAGATGTTAGTTAAACAATAGCATGATAAATGGATAATGGATAGATATTAATTTGCTCAGTTTAACACATGTCATTTGTAAGTTCTTAGCTATGACAAGAATTAAATGCTGTTCTGCGCACTCTACCGGACATAAGGAGTGCCTGTGTGCATCTCATCGATCTTTGCACTCCACTCCAGCTGGCCAGAAGAAGCGGGGCAGACTGAAGGTTCACTTCGGTTTGTGGAGAGGGATGGTCCTGGTCTTGCGCATGCCCAAATGCAGACCGAAGCTTGAGATTTGAGACGCTAATCTCCAGTTACGGTCTGTGAATTTGTGTCTCTGAACCACAGGCAAGAGGATCACCTCTGCTGCAGTGCTTGTTTGCCCACTCTGGTACTCAGTGGTCCTGTGACCATTTGGTAAAGCACCCCACCTGCCCCTGTTTATGTAGAGCACGGGATGGGGCAGCAGGCTCTGGCAGTAAGACTTTCTTAAAGGTGTACTTCCACGAGAAACCGTTTAGTACTTGCTCTTTTGAAATATGATAGGTCACCCCGAGTTGCATATGCATGCTGCATATCAAAATGTTTTTCTACCCCCATTTTCTATATCAGTCAAAAGAAGACAATAGGCAGGAAAACGACCCAATGCGAAAAGGGCCTTTGGCGTGACGTAGACGTGTGCAAATGCACATAAGAGAAACTGACCGAATGGGCTTTAAATGATGTTAGCCTGTGACTGACTCGCATAAGATTAGCAGGCTAGTTGAATGACTGAATTGCATTTAGCCGGGCACTTGAACTGTTTTGTCATGCAAATATTACCATTCTGAAACGTTCATTGAAAAACGGTCAGGAAGCGACTGTGCTTGTACCATCTCTCCTTCCTCTTCGGATTCAGGATCAAACACATAAGGCTGTATCTCCGAAGACATTCTGTGTGCAGTTTTAGCGCTGTCAAGTTGACTTTTCATCAAAACCAGCGCACAGGGCAATTATTAATACTAGAGAACACCGCAAAATTAATGAAAACACGATGGAAGTACACCTTTAACATGCTCCAGCCAAGCTTTTGTCTCCAGCAGCTTTGTGACACCAGTGCAGATTGATAAAGACCAAGTTGTAGTAGGATAGTAGTGCACACCAATGTGCTATTTCCCCAGGCCTGTCACCAGCTCCAGCTTACTTCACCACCCCAGTTTGTACTGCCAGTCCCAAATGCATCACCGGCGACTGATCACTATGAGGCCACGGGCAGACACCTCCTCCCAGCAGGTTGGCCGCAGTCTGGTTTTCACCCAGCTGATAGAGCTGAGCACCACCAAGAGGTCAGGATCCCTCCAGTACTCCCCAGCCCCAAGTCAAGCTGGGGACCATGCATCAGACCATAGGCGTAGCCACGGCTGGGCCTGTGCCCACCCACTTGTCAATCAGGCCCACCACCACTCTAACTGTTTAAGTAATAATAGTAACCTATGTGTAGTAACCTATGTGTTCACCTATTTTTTTCTTGGCCCACCTATTTTTATGATCTCTGGCTTCGTCTCTGCATAAGACTACTCTAGATTCCTCTCCTAATTTGTCCTGCACTACATCCTCAGTGTTGCCAGACATCCCCCACTCTGACGGCAAAATGTTGAGCAGCAGCACAGAAAACGGCTCTGATCTTGTGCTATCTTATTTGTTACACCATAGGTCCTGACCGCTGTACAGGGGCGCCACTAAGAGGGGGTAGATCAGGAAAATTCAGGGGGCCCAGAGCTTCACTGGGGCCCACAGAGGACTATGGTATGGTTGGGGTGGGGGCCCAAAATGTTTTTCTTCCAGGGGGCCTACAATTTCTAGCAGCACCCCTGCTCCTGTAAACACAAATAATGTCAAAAAAATGAAGTCTCAACAAGTCCGACTTAAGCAACGTTTTAGAACTTTGACAAACAAGTCTCTTGAATCTGTTGTTGAATTCTGCTCTGTGAACAGTCTGTCTGTAAATGTGTTACTCTTCCTTCCTTCTCATGTTTTTTGGGACAGGACTGGCTGGTGTGGCAAGTATTTTATGTCCTTTTTTAGTGCTGACATTAAGTAAACACCTTTTACCGTTCACCTTCTTTTACATCACCCCATATTAAATGAAGCACTGGCCTATCTAACTTCCTGATCAAACGCAATTAAAACCCCTCCTAAACGATTACCATATTTTCTGTGAGAGTGGGAGAACGCCATAGCCTACCGTCTTTGGAGAACGCACACACCCCCCGGCACGCGCACACGTACACGGGGAAATGACAGTCCAGTGGGTGCAGACTGCATGGTAGATGTGCCCTTGCGGGCGTAAATAAAATAATAAAAGTTTAGGGAAGCCTTTCAAGACGATGCGACATTTAAATGATTTTATTTTCAAGGCGCAAGCTGTCTGTTGTATTTAACGCACATTTGCGTTGTGCATATTTATAGAAGTTGCTCCGTACCCGACCGCAATTCCTAATCGCCGAGCACTTGCGGAAGAGATTAAGTTAAATGACAGCACCATATTACGAGGTGAGAACGTATATTTTGTATGCTTCACTTGTTAGCAAAATAGCATTAGCGAGGCCATCCTTCACCGAATATTGCTGTTTAATGGTTAGCTGTACTAGCACACTTATAACACCCTGTCCTTCGTTTAATCCCATTGCAATATCCAACCAGCAGATTTCATGGCCATTGTTTGCAGTAGTGTACGATTTGGTGTTCTGGCTTACAGTCTTTATGTAATGTCAGATAGGCTATTGAACAGTCTTATAATAAACACTGGTGACACGTGTTGCATTTGCGAATGGTTGTAAAGTTGCAGCTAAGGGGCTGTCAAAATATGGCTGCACTAGAATCAAGAAATCTGGAAACGATCCTGGGTGAAGATGCATTTATTATTGGTGGTTGTTGACAGTGCAATTTCAGGTAAAATATTAATTTAATGGTTAGGTTTCGTATGCGTTTATGGTTAAGTTGCGTGATAAAATTAGGTTCTTACTGTTAATGGTATAATAGTGGAAACTGAGATATAAATATCTGGTTGCCACTAGAGGCGCTATATTCTTGCGATATCTTCGCAGCCACTTTGATAGTCAAGCTCTGCAGTGAGTTTTTTTACTGTCTATGATTATGGATTGACACCTGTTGCTTCTACAAGCTGGGGTGTGGTGTATAAAATTCCACAGTGGTGCAGCTGTCCTTAAACAACATTTGGTTGAGGTACACCTGTTACTCAAGTTAGTAATTATTATGCTGAACTACTAGACACTTCACAACATTCTCTACCGAAGTTGGAGTGCACGCCAACAGTAGGCTATATTGTGTGTAAATAAGTGAAGTTGCATGTACTATGTAAGTGGCATATTAAAACTCATTTTATTACATTCCCTTTATTTAATGGAAACATTTAATAGTTCAATTTCTTATACATGGCTTTACAACCAGCATTTTTGTCATTATTTACTGTTCTAACCCCATTCTGCAAAAAGAGATGATGAAATATGACTATTTTAATATGGCATCTTGCTACAAAAGTCTGGTTTTAAAGTTTGAATTTCTGTTGGTGTTTTGACCAGTGACTGAATATGGCTTTAATCCCCCTACAGAACTGCCTGTAACTGTCAGCCATGACTGGGCAAAGGCGAACTGGTGAGAGCCAGACTCGGCCAGACTAGGTGGACTGTATGGTAATTTAGCTAGCTAGCAGCAACACATGCACATACATCATAATAGGCTTTGGCGGTATCTAATTATTCATACACTGGTATTTTCTTGACGTGATGCAGTACCCTGGTATGCTGGTATGTCACATACGTGCACGTTTTGTCAGTAGACATGGCCAGTTTTATTAGTCATAAATAAGACAACTAGTGCAGTAGAACTAAAGGATTTACTATACTGCAGTGGTGTTTTTTTATTACAACTTCTCGTGGAATTAAAAAAACTGCTTCTTCTGTATCAGTCAAAGCATTTCTCTACCACTCTGACATTAGGGAGCTAAATCAATATGCCTCACTGTGACCTATGGGATGTATTCGAAATTTCCCCCGGTATATGGTATTTAAAAAAAGTACCACCCAAGCCTAACACATAACACTGCGTGTTAAATTCCAGTTAACTTTATCAACAGAAGTATGGCTGTTTTGTCCTTAATGCAGGAGATTACAGGTTTAGAGATGTCCAAGGGATTGCTGCCATAGAGAGGCCTGTCAGTCCTGTATACTGGTAAGTTTTCTGTTTATAGTAGTACGCTTATGCAGTGTTTTATTATTGACAACATAATGCAGTGTTTTTTTATAGTTATTTTACTACCACTGGTAATGGTAATAGTAATGGTAATAGTAATAATAATTTTATTACCACTGGTAATAGTAATAGAAATGGTAGTTGTAATAGTAATTGTATTACCACTGGTAATAGTAATAGAAATGGTAATTGTAATAGTAATTGTATTACCACTGGTAATAGTAATGGTAATAGTAATAGTAATTTTATTATCACATGTAATAGTAATAGTAATGGTTAGGATGGTTAGTAATGGTTAGTAATAGAAATGGATTTTCTTTGACTGCTTGCTGTTTGTGTGACTTGATGGAAATGATGATGTGGACCTTTTTTTGCCCCTCGAGACGTAGCTGGGGCCCTGATGCCACTGCTGTGCCATAAGCGGGCAAACAGAAACTGGCTTGAGTCGGGCTGCGTGCCCTGTGCAGTGGGCCGTGGGCATGGAAATCAGCCAGATAAACACAGTAATGAGTGACCCCCCCCCCCCCCCCCCCCCAATCACCACCCTCCCAGCCATCACCCATCACTGGGTGGGTGGGCAGAGGGTTATTGTGGTGGTCAAAGGAGCTGAGTTGTAAGCATCCATCCATCAATCAGGCCAGAACTGAAGAAGCCTTCTGGATGAAAGTTGAAACATTTTCAAACTGCAAAAAAAAAAAAGTCCAGTTGCTTACAACTTAGCTCCTTTGACTACCATGACCTGGATGAATGAGAATCCTCACAGACATGTTATTGTGGTGCAGTGTCTTTTGTGAATTACACAGTGTAGCATACAGTACATGCATATGCATACATTTTGCATGTATAAAGTATTACACTCTATATATGTGTCTGTAATAAAATTAATTTCAGACCTCACATGAATGTAATATCTCATAGCCTAGGCTGTACATGAACTACAAAGTATGTTATAGGTGATGCATGCAAAATGTAGTGCCAGCTCAATTTATATGCCTGGTCAGATAAATTGTAAACACATTGTAGTCTGCTCTGCCATTTTATGTGATAATACTGTAGATTCTGCCTTTCAGACCTTCATGTTCCCTAAATTAATTTCATTTGTCATGTGCAAATGCTATTTTAGTAAGAGTCCCCCATGAGAGTCACCCATGTGACTATTTGGAGCCTTGAAATGGAGAAGCTACATGGTATGTGTCTCACTTTACACACACACACACACACACACGCACACACACACAAACACACCTCAGGCACTTCCAGACCAGACAGCCTATCTCTGTACACATATCTGTACTGCCTGCTGTACTGCATGTTTGTTTACTAGTTATGGAAACATCCATATCGCAAAAGTACTTGTGTGAATTACATGACTTGCATGACAATATCGCATATTTGTGGAATAACAATATCAATATGATTAGAACCCTGCCAGAGAGGTTGGAGGCAGCTAGAATCCCAGAATCTCAGACCACACGTTTCTTACCTGTTCTTTGTATAAATTTACAAACAGGAGACATATAGTTACCTGGTTACAAGCTGGACTGTTTTCTGTTTTTCACAGGAGGCCAATATCTAATCTGACCACCAGGACGGAGCTACGTTGGCATACATGGGTTGAGGAGATCCAGTCTGGTCTGTGAGGAGGCTGCTGTCCAGCTTTAATGTCTCAGGACTTGACTTTTTTATGTCCAACTATACAAAGAAGTAGTTAGAGCCAAGGTACACAAGAGGTGCTCTGGTTTAGCTGTCAAGCAATGCAATGGTTGTGCAGGCCATGTCCTTCAGTGAATGTTTTATTCCAGAGAGAGGTTGGCTACATTGCTGTTTTGTTCTGGGCTGCCTTCTGTTCTGAATGTTTTTGTGAATAAACACTGACAAAACCTTTTGAAATTCAAAGTTCTTATTCAGTCAGCACAATCCCTTTTTAAGTCCCAAAACCTACACACACACTCACAGTAACCACCATGCTTGTTTTCTGATGGGGTAAAATATTATTTTTGCTTACAAAAACATGAACCTTGCTAGCGTCTGTGTAAATGAACTCGCAGTAGGGCAGACCACCAGCAATGAAGGTGTTGTATGTCAGTCCTGTGGAGCATGTGAATTACCTTTTATGCATGAATGAGGTTTGGCACATTATAGTCACCTGGCACACATCCCATCAGGGTTTCACAATGTTTTGTGTTCAGTATGAGAGTATAATTTATTATACCTCGCATTCATCTTTTTCTGTAGATTTCAGTTGTGGATGGAGGAGCACTGTGAGGTGTTGAAAACGTGAGGCGAAATAGCAGGAAAAAAGGGACAAACGTTTAACAGTGATAAACACTTGACACTACCCATGAACTGATTTTCATTCATTCTCATTTTTCACATGAACTTGAGCACAAACAAGATTTTCAACAAGTGTTCAACAAGCACACACAGTTGCTGAAATGTTCCCCTGTTGTTCCCCTGACAGAATCAAGCAGCATTCCCTGAAAGGGCTGCCAGAGTCTTCGAGTCTTGTAGGGTGTTTTAATGAGTACAAAAAACACACCCTAGTTTAATAACCCTGACAGGAAAAAAAGCCTGTACTAGCCTGTGCAGACATACATCTCTGGACACATGTTGGTGTGTGTGCACCATACTGTATGAACACCGGATATGCTTTGTGTGCTTGCGGAACGCAAGAAAAGAAAAACGCGGGGAAGGCAAGCACAGACTTACATTCCAAGGTTTGTGCGGTAAATAATTGAATATGGTGGTCCACTGCCAGCAAGGCCATTGCTCCACTTTCCGTATCTCGAAATTCTTCCCAGATCTTTCAGCTCCAGTGAACATGCCGAGCAGCAGCCAGGTCATTATCCGTGAAGGTTTACAGGTCGCTTTCAAATCTCTGACCAATTAAGTATCTTCACTTAAGACACAACAACTCTTTATTGTAAGAAACTGAGTGGTATGCACGACTGTTGTTAAGAGTAATTTTTAATCAGTCTTTTTAATTAAGAAAGGAATACCAATATACCGTCTGCTTAAAGTACCTTTCACGTTTCAATGTCTGGCTCTGTGTGGAATACAAATATCATAGAGCATAATGCCCAGTGCAGCACAGCATGAATGCACTACAGCATGAACTTTGCTCTCTCTCCTTCTCACACACACACACACACAAACACACACACAAACACAGCAACTAGAGTGACAGCTACATCAAGTATGTACAGACTTCACAAAATCATTTGTTCATTGCTCATGAGAACATAAAACAGTCAACACAACTGTAAATGACAATGCCCTCTCATCCAGGCACTCATTAAGCAATGTTGTTCTTTCTCTCCTACACACACATACACACAAACATTCCAAGCATCTCTCCCAGTAAATCATTTAAAAACATTTGTTGTAGTGTTCAACAAGCACACACAGTTGCTGAAATGGTTGTTCCCCTGACAGAATCAAGCAGCATTCCCTGAAAGGGCTGCCAGAGTGTTCGAGTTGAATTTGGACAAGCATCCATTTTGTGTACAAACGCGAGATGCATAATACAAGGTCGAGAGTCCAGTCTTTAGTGACGTTAGTGGATGGGGAGATGTTAAGGAACTAAAGTGCCTGAGAATCACTGCACAAGACTCTAACGGAGGTATCATCTTCTATATTCTCCCATTTGATCTCTCTCTCCCTCTCTTTCACACACACACACACACACAAACACACAATGGAGGCACAAATCTGCACGTGCACACACACACACACATTCACAGAAGCACACAGTGCAGCATTTCACAATGGAGGAATTTTCAGTCATGGACAGTGTAGGTAAGAGTTATTGTGACTGGTCCACCTTGTCTCATACCTACCCTCTAGAGAAATACTGTTCCTGCCAGCAGTGGCTAAGTGCCGCTGTAGGGCATTCGTGCCCTAGCTAGCCTACCCAACTACAGCATAGTGAATCTAGGTGTTGTGCACAACATTTCCAGACAGTCACCTTCCATTCACAAGTAACCATTTTCTCCCATTGCTGGCTCAAAGGAAATAACAAAATGTCCTCTGGTGAAGAGAAGATTGCACTGTGTGTCCCAGGTGGAGATCCATAGTGGTGCCTTGACATTCTCTGGTTGAAGGGGTTTGGGCAGGGAGATGCACGCAAATGTGGGTATGCAGGGATGGGAGTTGAGCAGCGTCGTTTCAGTCCAGCATACAGTAGCTCCTTCTCCTGGTAATGCACAGTGGTGCTACTTTGATCTTTGTTTCATTTTGTTCTTCATTTTTCAGCATTCTCTTATTTGTTTTTCTTAACCACTTCCTTCATTCTCACATGCTCTCCCCAATTGGCTCTCTTGTACTTCAGGTCCTTTGCATGTCTGTCTATTTTCAGCACTCATCTCTGCACCACTTACTTCATTGCTTTCTTTCCTCCTTCGGTCTGCCACGTTCTTCCTCTTTCTCCTCCCGTCGTCTGTGATCAGGAGTACTTTGTGTTGGAGATCTTCTTCCACAGCAGGGTCTTGAGGTTGTTGAGCACGAGCGAGTGGTGGACCTCCATCTGGCTGGCCAGGCCGCTGAGGGTGACGCAGGTGCGGAGCTGCTTGTCCAGGTCGGCGTGGAGGTCGGCGGGGGTGCCGAAGAGCAGGAAGGTCTGCAGGAGCGCGCACACCTTGGCCAGGTTGGGCTGCATCACCTCCGTGTTGCACTGGCGCGCCAGCCGGTCGCAGGTGGCCGTGCAGTCGTGGCCATACGTGCAGTCGGCGTTGGTCTGGCACGGGCGGCCTCGCAGGTAGCCCCGCACCGCCGCCTCGCTGACCACGCCACGCAGGTCGGCCATCTTGCAGTCGTACTGCTGGCTGTAGCCAACGTGCGCCGGGCCCGAGTCGCACATGAGGAAGCTGCCGTAGGCACCGTGGAAGGCGTCCTCCACGAACTCCAGCAGCCCGATGCTGATGCGTGCCCTGCGGGGCCAGGCGGGCGCCAGCCAGCGGTTCAGGGCCACGCCCACCGCCTCGGGCACCACGGGCTGCAGGGCGGGGGGCACCTCCAGCCTCCAGAGGGCGCTGTGTGCCACGCGCTCCGTCACGTACAGGTGGCCGCAGAAGCCCAGCAGGCGCGGCGTGTGCTCGCGGCCCGCTAACGCTAGCAGGACCAGCAGCTCGGGCACCTGCAGCAGCGCCCACACCGACTTGGCCTCCGCCAGCGACACCTTGCCGTCCTGGTTGACGTCAGCCAGCGTGACCACCCGTGCCACCAACGTGACCAGAGACGCCTGCTCTCCCAGACTCTCCTGTGGTGGGAAATAGGGAAAGAAATATGGGTAAAGCCTGAGTGATGAAGGAAAGCATGTCCAGTAACTAAATCTGCTCTCAACAAGGCAAATCTCCATGAGATTTTTTGGCAGTTAATCACTGCCCAGTCCTATAATACATTACAATTTTTTTTTTAAACTAGGTCCATTTTGCAGACATCCCAACCTCCACAAACTCAGTTCCGGGAGATGGAGCGCACAATCTACACCCACCCCACCCCACCCCCCCACCCCCAGTTGGTTGCAAAGGTGTGGTGAACTGATCGCTAGTGTTTTAAAATGAAGGTGACATTAGAATATCATCATGTGTGTAACGCATATATGTGTGTTTAATGTTTAGCAAATCACTGTGTGTAGTATTTTGCAAAAAGTGTGAAGCTGAAAATGTGCTTAGAGTGGTGCCAACCTGAGCCGATGTTTTCTTACTTGAGTGTTAGGTTTCATTAATTGTGGGAAACTTTACATTTTAGTGTGTAAGCAAACATAAAAAACTGTAAAATAAAGGATGTCTGATTTGCTGTGATATTTGCGATTTGATGTGCAGAATTGCTTTACATTATTCCAGAAACAAAATGTGGAAAATTCTCATCACTTCTTTACTACATGCATGTTAGTCTAATGTCATTTATAGGGTCTTATCTTAAAAGCTCTAGGGAGAAAATACAAAATCATGAAGACAAGAATCAGAAGTGCAGTAATGGGATAGATGGAAATCACGTCCAAGCTAATGTTTTTTTAAATAAGCTTTTTTTTTGCCTGTTTGCCTCATTTCATGTGCATGTCCTTCACAATTTCAAGGACTGAGTGTTCGTGTCTGTACAAACTTGGCTAACATTGTTATCATCTGTATAGAAATGAATTTGCAGTCCACAAATAGACATTGGAAAGGTACCAACATATTTTCTAAAAATCTCCAGCAAGTTCAAGGTGAAGAAAAAAAATTCAAATATAAAAGAGCTTTTTTTAGTTTCACAAGAGAGACAAAAAGAAAAGAAAAAAAAGAGAGAGCCAGACGTGTCTGAAAGAGAGTAAAGAAGGGCAGACCTTGAGAAAAGAGTGAAGCATCTCTCTGAACTCGTCCATGGAGGTGCCTCGGGCGGGCTTGTCGAAAAGGCTGCTCTCGGCCCGCAGGGCAGAGCCGGGTACGCCCTCGCCGTTGGCCAACTCCTCAATGCCACACTTTATGACCACCGCCTTCTCCTTCCACATCCCAGTGTACACCTGTGAAGCACCACCACTGACTGTAAACACTCAACTGTCTTTTTCTGTTTGTCGATCTTAATGGTATTTATTTATTTATTTATTTTAACTGAGGCAAGGCAAGGCAATTATTTATATAGCGCATTTCATACACTAAGGCAGTTCAATGTGCATAACAAACATAAAAGCAAAGAACAATATGTAAACGCACAGAGAAGCAGAGTTTTACTTTAGTTTCATGTCTGTTGATTAGTTTTGATTTGATTAGTTTTATGTCATGGGTTCAGGAAATAAAAGCGATTACCTACTTCAACTGCCCCCACAGTAACTTTCAGTCCATTACTACACATGCTTCGTATGTGTATGTCTTAGGGGCATTGCAGATACTATACTACACGCAATGCAGGTGTTAGTAATGGCCAAACACACTACTAGGGGTTAATGTTGTATGTATGTGACAACGGTGTGTTTATAAGCATGTAGTATGTGTGTGTGTGTGTGTACCTGATGTGTTGAAGATGTTGACAGGCATCTTTGCAGGTTAAGCGTTCTCTCCTCACAGAGAGCCTTACAAGCTGAGCCAGCAATGATTCCCCTGCGGTAGTGATCACACTGAGACAACACAACAAGAGAGAGAGAGAGAGAGAGAGAGAGAGAGAGAGAGAGAGAGAGAGAGAGAGAGAGAGAGAGAGAGAGAGAGAGAGAGAGAGAGAGAGAGAGAGAGAGAGAGAGAGAAAGAGAAAGACATCAGACAGGTGTGTGTGTGTGGGGGGGGTGCATTTCAGTGGGTGTCACTGAGCTTGTGTTGTGCAATCAAAAAAAAGAACTTCTTTTGGCTGTTTAAACACAAATGGCAACATCTATCATGTAATGTCAGCATGACATGGCATTACTCTGAAACAAAACTGTTTTGCTAGAGGCCAGAGAAAACTCATTATTGAGTGAGTGTTTACTTTGTGTGTCTCTACTTAAAGAAACAATCCACTTTTTTGGAAATAGGCTCATTCTGCAACTCCCTTAAAGGCAACTGGTGAGCTTTACCATTCAGCCTATCTCTGGGTCTGGCAGTAAGATCTCAGAATGGCAGTAGCACTTCAGCAATTAGCTTAGCATCAGTCATTAGACCAATAACATGGTAACTGGTCTAATCCGATTCAATTATTTATGTTAAGCTAATGTCCAAACTGCTACTGCCAGACCCAGAGATGGATTCAAAAACAGCTTAAACAACAACAGTTTAACTATAAGGAAGTTGGAAAATGAGCATATTTCCCAAAAAAATAAAGTGTGTTCCTTTCAGAAGCGATAGGTACCAACCTTGAAATACCATTGTGGATATTTTACTACACTTTAATTTTGTCAGTGCGGCTGCAGAAGCTTTATTTCCAGGGTTCACAAAATTGTATAGAAATGTTTATCTGCACAGTAAGTCCCTTTACACACAAGTGTCTGCTGAATAAATAAATAGTTTAAGTAGATTTTTGTTTCGTTCGTTTTAAAAGGTTATTTTTAAACGTGGCAGTCCCCACAGACACAAAATGGTTCTTCACACAGCCAGTCCATGCAGAAAAAAAAAATCCTGGCGATGTGAACCATGCACAGTACTAAATATAGTCATGTCCACAGAAGTATACTTTCCTCCTTACAAACAAAATCTCCTTAAGACCCTGTGAGGCTTAGTCATTACTGTGGGATTATCTGTGTCTCTCTTACTAACATACATTTGCTAAAAATATCACAAATAAACTAACAACAACAAAAAAAGATTTGGCACACACTGACACTCTCTGGCTGTCATATCCCAAACTTTTTTTTATTTTCATGCTACAACTTAAACTTACACACATACAGTATCTCACATACAGTAAGTGAGTACGCCCATTGCATTTCAGCAAAAATTGCATTAGATCTTTTGAGGGGCAAATGCTACAGAGATAAAACTTGGATATGTTTTAGAGTAGTCAGTATACAGCTTGTGTAGCAGTATAGATGTACTGTCCTTTAAAAATAACTTTACACTAGGGCGTTGTGTATAAACAGTAGGCCACAAAAGTGAGTACAACCCTGATGAACATGTCCAAATTGTGCATAAGCCATCATTGTGGAGAGCAATCCTTCCATTTCTTAAATACTCAAACAGTTTTTGCCATTAAAACAAAAAATGGCAAACAGCACCCTTTTGTCATTGGCTACTATAAGAGAATTGTAGCCAATAAACTGTAGTAAAATAAACTGCTCTACGTATATAGCATAGACAGCATGATACACAAATTTGTATGGTCCAGTCAAGCAGACCAAAACACGAACATGATGAATTAGACAAGCAGTTTTGCATGGTTGAATGACATGAACAATTATTACCTAGGGTGTACTGACTTTTGTGGCCTGCTATTACAGTTTTGTACTTGCCCCGTGTGTAAAGTTTTTTTTTTTCAGAGGACAGTAAATCTATACTGTTACACAAGCTGTACACTGCCTACTCTAAAACATATCCATTTTTCTATTTCGTTTCTGTAGTATTGTCCATTCAAAAGATCAAATACATTTTTTTTGCTGGGGTGTACTCACTTTTGAGAGACACTGTACACCATTTCACTCTCACAGTTCTCTGGTACACACCCAGGCTCTTAACTCACTTATTGTCTAACTCTGCCTCACACGCCTTTAATCTTTGACAGACCAAAAAAGGAACACACACACACACACACACACACAAGCACGCACACACACACACACACACCCCTATTCCAGTTGAAATGCTAAACTCTCCTGCAATGTCAGGGCCGTCCTGTAAGGCCTAATTTCCACCGACTTGAGCATGTACAGCACGTAACCATGTACAATATGTGTGTATGCGTGACAGAATACACTCAGATCACACGTGCGGTGGAAATGGTCTAATCGTTTAACGTGGATTGTAAATGAATACTGACAGAAAACTGGCACTTGCTGTCTAGGCGCTGTTTTCGGAGAGTGTTTGGTGGAAATGAGCCCTAAGACACTGGCCTAGTTTACTCATTTCCCATGATAGAGAAGAGGAGCCACAAACATCAAACCCTACCACCCTGGCGTCATGGCTACCACACACAGCTGACCAATCACACCACTGACGCAGCTGAACTACACACCACATATGCTTCTTCCTCTTTCTCTCTCAGGAGGTACATTCATCTCTTGCACTCAATCCTTCACCATTAGGGTCAACCTTTTTGCTTATAAGCAGCGACCCGACGTCAGTGTCCCGGGAGTTTTTCTTTCCCCCCTGCAGACCATTAAAAACTGGGACAATCAGGTAAAACCGAGACAGGTGGCAACACTATTCACCATACACTGCACATTAACAGAGGGGCACAAACACAGGAAAACACATGTACAGCCTTTCTCCCAGCCCAATGCACACATATTCACTTACATTCACACATATAGTGAATAAACATACATCATCTTTTCGACATCTTTTCGTGTAATTTGTCCAGAAACTGTTAATTCATCAGTGTGGGAATATGTCCAACAACACAAATGAGGATAATGACTTCCAGTTGACCAAAACATGCATCCACCTGTGACTGACTCTGGTAAGTACAATCAAAAATGCAACAGCCATAAGACACGTATTACCTTATCATGCTTTAGGATTAAATTTTGCTTAATTTTTACTGCTTTTCCTAGAATCTTCTGTGTGCTTGACACTGCTCCTGACACCGCCATTCTATTAGTTGACATGGCAACAGCACTCACCAAGCCAGTGCTTTCAGCCAAACGGCCTTGTCATGTTAGCTGACAGACTTTTGTATTAGCAAGGTCACCATATTTTTCTAAGCTCGTCATGAAATTCTGAGCACACTGTCGCACATATATTGATCCATACATCATTACATTGTCTATTTTTTGTAAGCACGTGCCCTATACCAAGAACCAAGGATTTAATTCTCAGTTAGACAGCAGTCAGTGCATTTTTCTACTCCGCAGGGCACATTGGTGGAACTAACATTTTCATCTAATTTAGGCCTTGCATAAACCAGGTCAATTTTTCTCAGACACTTGCGCTGAAGAATGGTAAGAATTTCTTCTCAGCGATTACTGTGGAACAGTGGCTTTTTTGAATGCTGACCCTGAGTTTTTAGCTGACACACAATACAGCACATTTCTGCCTTGGTATGTAAAGGCCATGATAAGCCTAGCATTCCAGAAGGGGCTTTTCGGGTCAAAGCTTGTGGTGTTGACATCCTTGTGGCTATTTAGCATGAACAGCTTGAGGTCTTGCTCTTGGACTACATATGGCATTAAAGTGAGCTTGGAGTGAAGCCAGCTAGCCTGGTAAACCCGCCCCGTACTTCATTTCATTTTGTACAGATGGTCTGGACCGGAATCTCTTGAGGGTCATGTAGACCGATCCAATCAGCGAACAGAGGGTGTGTTCGTCAGCCGTGACGTAGACCTTGTGTGCTACATTTGAATTGTAGTGCATAGGTAGGCTAATTGCATACGTGACGACCAGGCGTTAGCGATTGGGTAAAGGCAGAGGCACTTGTTTTAAACTTCAGCAGAGCCCACACCTTCAGGAAGAAATAGTTTCTGACGGGGTCTGTTCCAGACCCTCTGTACAAAATGAAATGAAGTACGAGAGGCTGGTTTACCAGACTAGAAGCCAGCAGCATCTGACTTGCAAATGGCCTAGCTTCCTTAGACTTTGTTGGCACTTCAGCTCTAGACGCAACCATTCTCACTTTACTCTCCTGAAAGTTCTGCTACCATCTACTCACCCACGCACCAACAGAAACCTGACCTGTGGTTTATGTTGTTTTGAATGCTATGGCAAAAGGCCTTAGAGCCAACTTTGAATGATTCATTTATTCCGATGATACTGGAAATGTGGGTTAAAATCCCCTTTGGCTTTGATTTTGGAAACCTTTCTGGTGCGGGTAGCATGCAACTGGAAGAGGAAGACTGCTGGTAAATAATTTAAAAAATCTTTGTGTGTGTGCTGTGTTCAGTCAACAGATTATTTCACTCATTGTGTAAGTACAGTGTACACTTAGCATAGTGCTCTTCTATTTGGGAGTTTAATAGATGCATCCACCATGATTTGTTATAACCCAGAGTCATATTAGTTTCTGACTGGCTGGCAAGTAAGTGTTCTGATATTATTTTATCGTGACACATCCTGTAAAGATCCAGTGACAAATGTAATCACCATTCTATATGATCAGAAACTCTGAAGGCCTTCAATTGAACAAACAGGGTCAATAACAGTGGTTCAAAGTAAAAGGACCAACTATTAACTCTCTTGTTTTCTGACTTTGAAGGAATCCTCTGATAACTGCCTGGGTATTGCAATGTCTTTGGTGTATTAGGTAGCTTTGGTGCATGCAAACTGCATAAACATCCTCAGTACACATCAAAGGGAGAAACAGTATCCCTTGAAGCCTGTTTCCCTCACTTGCCCTTATAATGCCCTAATAATATTATAATGCTCACTACAGTCTCAGTCTGTATTCCCACCTTTCTTCCTGTACAAAATGCAGCCAGCTTGTACTGCAGTACGTAAACAGCAGGGAAGAAAAAATTACCATTAAAGCGAAAACACAAAAGAGTTCGCCCATGGTAAAGCTTGACCGTTTCCAGTGTAATCAATCTCTACTGTTTTTTTAAGCATGTATCAGCATTACTACTTCCATGACCAATCAGAATAGTGTGTGTGAGCTCCATGATGACAAGGCCTTCCATGCCAAGGTTAATTAGAGTTGTACAGTGTGAAAGAGGCTAAATGTTTTGGATCATCAAAGCATGTTGATCCATTTTAGTCCCCCTTATAATGTTGAAATTATTATTTTGAACAATGAAAATGAGCATCCATGGTCCGTTTCATGTCTCAACTACACGACTGCATTTGAATGCTTGATTTTTGGATGTGGCCTACTGAATGACTTAACATCAAGCTATTTGTGTGTCTGGTAGCCTACACCAGCACTCTGGGTAAAGGTGATTGGGACTACACTGTATTATGACATAAAACAACCTGTGTTTCCCTGGTCCCCAAGCATGTAGGGGACGGAAGTGGTACTTACGATGACCATGTGGCAGACGTGTCCCCTACACAGCTCGGAGTAGGAAGAGTACTGCATGTAGAGGACCCAGCTAACCAGCAAGATCCCCACCCACACCAGCAGCAGATACTTCACCTTCACGGCTGGCATACGAGACTACAACAGAGACAGGGAGAGGGAAGGGGGTGGGGGTACACATGTATGTTAAAACACAATAAAGGACAAATAGAACAACAGAAACAGGGAGGCAAATAGGGTCAGAGAGGTAAGGGACTGTCACAAAGAAAATGGCTGAACACACACACAAACACACGCACACACACATCAAATATCCCCTATAAGTGTGTTAAACTACAGGAGCGTTCCTCATGGGGACAAGCAATACATTCTCTGGTACAGTAAGACAGTGAAATGGTTTTGTATGCTCTGTTGTAACGGTAGGTTCTTTTTTTAGATAACCAATTGTATGATGTTATCACAGTTCCTAGCCTATGCTTGAAATGACAGAATTACAATGAGCATTAAAAACTGGACTGCCCAGCCGGGGTCCCTGTTACCCCTGGGACCTCGGCACAAGATGGGGCACTGTGCACCAAAGCGCCTATGTCATCAAATAACGACACCACTTTCAGCAACATATGCACTTGATGTAGTGGCGGTACAATGTCTTCTTTGTGCTTCTTTGCTATGCTACATCTTAATCTTAATGTTGAGCGCATGTCGTAGCCATACCTGCAACCCCTTCGATAAGGGGCAGAATAGCACCAGGTGCAGGAGCCTTCGCAAACTCCTCGGCATCGTCACTGCTCCGCTGAACACTCTACGTTGAAGACAGTAAATCCGGATAGAGTCCAACTTCACCGCCCGGTCACATTCTCCCTTAATGGTGTCAAATCGTTAAACATCCGCCCACTCATTCGCTGATTTTTAAACATCAAAGACAAAAACAGGTCCATCGCCCGAAACTCGCATGCGGCAATGATGATGGCATGAAAATAGATAAAGCAAAAAAATTACAGATCAGTCCATCCACCATTCGAAAACGGGCTTTATGCCGTGTCAACAAACCTGCACCAAGAACTGTAGGCTACCAAGAGGGAAAACATATGTTTACCTAGTATAGCAGGGGCAACAACGCCATTCGCCTTGTTTTAGCTATTCCATTCGGTGTCCTTGGTCGAAAGGAGAGGAAATCTCAACAGAAAGACATCCCATGAATCAAACAGGAAAGACAAGCTGGAAGTGAATGTTATTGCGGTCCATCGCTGCGTTCACGCTATGTCATCTGCACCCACTATGGCGTCGGGCTCAGAGAGGTTAAACCAGGCTAGTGGCAGATGTCGGAAGGGTTAGTACAGATGCGATCGGTCGCTTTACTGTAAGAACCGGTTTTGAAATTGTAAAAGCCCTGCCAGCCGTTGTCTTATGGTTGGCCAACCTCTAGGTGAAGTCTGCTGCTACGCCTCAGCGTAGCGCTGTAGGCAACTTAAAGGGGAGAGTGTAGTGGGGCACAGCCATAGACAGCCACAGTCCAAATGAGTCGCAGTTAACGGGGTTTTTCTTGTGCCGACAAAAATGTCAGCTTTTTACCCTTAGCAATACATTTATTAGAATAACAAAGAACACCGAATAGATGTGAGGCAAACAAATATATTTCTTGTGAAGTTATTATTATTATTATTATTATTATTATTATTATTATTATTATTATTATTATTATTATTATAGGCTACCACTCAAGCCAAAACTGTCCAGAGGATTTTTTTCTGATAGACACCATCTAACAGGAAATATTGAGAACTAGCTATGACTGAGCAGGCCTAATGCCGAATAACCTACAGTGGTATGTAAAAGACAAAAATGATAGGCATTTTTTTTTTTTTTTTTTTTTGTTAGATTAGATTCAAATGTGGTTTAGCATCTAATCAAAAGTACAAGGAGCAGCAAGTGCGATATGTACAGTATATTTAATATAGAACAATACAGTGCAGTTTGTAGTGAGTTATGTACAAATAAATAGGGCAATATGAACAGGTGAGAATAATTTGGTATTAATATGTAACCCCTCGATTTTGACTGATGCTACTCTTGCAGTAATCACAGGTAGACAGGACGAATGATCTACAGCGTCTCGTTTATTCAACTGGAAAGAGGATGTCAGTGCGGTAGCTATTAACTTTATGGCTCCGCAACCAGCACCAGCATAACGCAACCTCGACAGTAGGCTACAAATAGTGTATTCAGTATTATTTTTTTTGTGATCGTATAGTTTTTAAAAAAGGACTAACTTCTATTGTATTTTGATAGTTAATGGCATACAGTAAAGATTTACATTTCGCTTGAACCCGTTTCTAACTGATTACATCTCATTCATATTTCAGACACAAATTATTAACATACCTGGCAAGCAACAGGACATGCAAAAGACGATGTCAGTGCGGCAGCTATTAACTTTCTGGCTCCTGTGTGTCAAAATAAAGTACAATCACTAATTGTTAGGTATGACAGCTGTTAAACAGATCTCAAAAAGACGTTAACCGGCTGAACATTCTTTGGCTAACTGTCATTTCAAGTAGCACTACCTAGCATTTGATCGTAACAAATGCAATATATAAGAAGAAATAGTCGATAAACATCTTTCTGGTTAGTCCCTATTTGCCCATGAACAGATTTATAAGGCAATTACAAATTAACAGGTAACAGGAGCTCATATTTTAACCTACCGCAACCAGCACCAGCATAACGCAACCATGACAACCTGCTACTGACAGCTTGAGCCAGCATTACGCATTCCATTAAACTTGAATATTATATTTTGGCAAACTTTATACAAATTCAGTACATGTGTAAGCCACTCAGGTTACAAATATGCGTGAGAGATATAAAAAAGATGTATTAAACAATGATACAGTTGAGCTATTAGAATATATGATGTGCTATGAAGAAGTATGTGCTATGTATATGTGAATAAATATGATATATATATATATATATATATATATATATATATCTCTCTCAGACATAATATGAAAACATATGCATTATATACAGAGGATATACAGTCTTGAGATTGGTGGCATGGTAGGGGGCGTGGAGGTTCAGCAGGGGAGTTTAGCATGGAAACAGCTGTGGGAAAGAAACTGTTTCTAAACTGGTTTTAGTCCGAAGGTTCTTGTGGTGTGGTGAGGGGTCTTTTAGGATGCTGTGAGGCCTGCGTAGGCATTGTTTGTTCTGGACTTCCTCAATAGCAGGTAGTGGAGTGCCTGTGATGCATTGGGCGGTTTTCACCACCCCATTGTGGTGCTTTGCAGTAGGCGACAGCCCCCATACCAAACTGTGATACAGTTGGTTAGGATGCTCTCAATCGCACTGCGGTAGAAGTTACCCAGGATGTCAGCGGACAGGTGGTTCTTCTTCAGTGTCCTCATAAGGATGAGTCATTGATGGGCCTTCTTAATCAGGCTGGAGGTGTTAATTGTCCATGAAAGATTCACAGAAATGTGAATCCCCGGGATTTGAAGCTGGTAAAATGTTCAACAGCCATGCCATTGATGTGGATGGGTGTGTTTGTGTCTACCCTCTCTTTCCTGAAATCCACAATGAGCTCCTTGCTTTGCAGAGGTTATTGTCAGTGCACCAGGCAGCTAAGTGCTGAACCTCTGCTCTGTAGTCTGACTCATTATTGTTTGTAATGAGTCCAATCACTGTAGTGTCACCTGCAAACTTGACGATGGAGTTGGATTTATACATGGGCCTGCAGTTGAGGAGGAGGTTTGTCGACCAACAAAAATACTGCATGGTACTTATTTATTAATCCATAGCTCAGATGCTGCATGGTGCTTGGCAGCCCTGCTGAAACTACTCTCCCCGTGAGAAGTCTTTCAAATGTGTAAACACAATGACATGTCGCAATACTACCAGCAGAGGGCGACACAGATAAAAGAAAAGCCTGGCAAAGGACCCAGGGCCAGGGGTGCACCATTGCACTGAAACTTAAAAATATGAATTCCTCTAGAAAAGTGTAAGACCAGAGAGACAAATTTGGTCTGCAATCAACCATCCAGATTCTACTGTTTTAAGACATACCATATGACAGTCTGTTTTAAGTGTTACATTTTAATTCACATTGACACTGACATGGAATGACGTAATTATGAGCCAGATTACTGTAAATGTCAGTTAAATTCTTGAAGGTCAAAGGGACATGTTAATAAAGTTCAAAGTTCATCAGAGGTGCTCTTGAGGCTGTGAATATGAATATCAAGGACAGTTGTGTTTCTCCTGCATTTATGTAGGCTACGCAATATTATTTTTCTTTAGTAACACCATAATTTGTATAGTTAGTTATTATTATAGCCTTGTATTGTGATATTATCAGTGAGTACTTTATGACCAACAGTACCAACATGAGCTACAATAGATTCCCAGGATCTTCGGCGACTTAAATGAATTGGATTACGCTACTGGATTTGATTAGGTGAAACAGTCAGATTAACTTCTTGGATTATTGTTCTCAATCTCATTAACTTCTGCTTTCTCTAATCTAAACAAGGAATTGCATGTCTCTTGTGGTCTGTAGGCAGTTTGTTGCTTAATAACTCAAGATATCTACTCTAAACAGATTAACCCCTCAGACTACAGTGATAGCCTACTTAACCATAACTAAGCCTACTGATGAGTGACACATTACATCAATTATTTTTAAAACTCAACCACATAAATTAAGCAGATATATTCTAACCCAGGCAATTTAAAATACTTCCATTAAGAAAACTGTTGTTCAACTATCTTTAAAAATTGACTGCTTATTTTGTTTGACATTACTGAAGATAAAAAAAACTAAATTGATGTCCATATTGTGTGTGTGTGTGTGTGTGTGTGTGTGTGTGTGTGTGTGTGTGTGTGTGTGTGTGTGTGTGTGTGTGTGTGTGTGTGTGTGTGTGTGTGTCTGTGTGTCTGTGTTTACACTTATATTGCCTTAGTCAATTTATAATTTCCTGAGTGGTACTCTCTTACAGAGCTTGTCAATTAATCACGACGGTGGCACTACTCAGCCACAGTCTGTAAATGACACACTCTATCAACCAATTCTCTGTGACTATGTCTGTGTACAGTGGTGGGCTGCAGTTTGCAGAGATGCTGCAAACAGCTGCTGTGTATGCAAGCAAGCGGGCAGTTTTATGCAAAAATCCATCTTGTCTTGCGCATTTTTGCATAATGTGCAAATGAGATCACTGTTTACCCTCCTGTTGTGACCTTCCATTCTCTATGTGCTCTATCCTACTACTTTGCTATAGTAATTTCATTATTATTGTGATCTATGGTTTGCTGTCCAATAGGCCTATGTTTGAAAAGAACTGAAAGTAGTGGTGTAGCCGACTGACTATGAGGACGTTGTATTTGTTGATTCGTGTAGCCTATAGCAAATGCACAGTTCAGCTGTCACTGGAACACTTGAATCTAAAGGCCCATCGTTCCTCCAAAAGTTACTTTGTAATTTCAGTGTCTCTTGTGGTTTCACTGGTTACCACGGTTACTACAACAGCTGTGTCCTCAAAATAGAGCTGAAATCAAAGATTCTAAAGTGAAATAGAATGAAATCATTCTTCCTTGCTCCTGACCGCGGAGTCAAGGAAATAAAAAAATACTCCAACCATAAAACGGAGGTTTGATCACAGCCGGAAACAAACACACCATGTATGCTGAGGAAATTTCTTTGTGAAACCAAGGACAGTTCAAACCCGAAGAAGGTAGTGGAACCTATGGTCGGAACACAGCGGAGGGAGACAGGTCATTGAGAGGTCCCTTGGCTTGTCAAGCTGGTGTATCTCCTAGCTTCGTCCTGGCAGGACAACTACCCTCAGCATTGTGCATTTTTTTCAGCGGAGAGAGAAGCTGAAGTGTAGAATTTGCGCAAGGGTTGTTTCGGAAGTTCTGCTAATGTCATCTGAAAAGGCGGTGGAGTTGGTCACGCCTGCACTCGTAGAGTAGCTAGCCAACTAGCCACCGCTGTAACCTCCTTCCAGTAGCGGTGAGAGTCGTTGCTAGCCATGGATGCGCTGTTGTTGGTCCTGCTGCTGGTGGTCCCAGCTTTACTATGGACCAGCAGCACGTTTGTTTTTTATTTTAAAAAGTGTTTCTACGTGGCTTATATGATGCTACTGGCCATGGTTGCAATACCAATCTGCATTTTGAAAAGTGGCGGACGGGATATTGAAAACATGAGGTAAGTTGTCACCACTGCCTTGGCAAAAATAACAGGACATGCTAATGCTAGCTTTCGCTGTTCAACTACATCTGGCTAGCCACCAATACTAACCATAATGTGTACTCTAATTTGCTAGCAGGATTTGCTAGCCTATCTGTACGTTGCCAAGCATGTTACATCCTAGTTGTTGACTAGCTATATTAACAAGCTAACATTATCAGATCTTTCTATTTTGCCTTTAATTTGAAACCATTTTCAAATAGTCGAATTTTCAGTTTATCACCACAACATATTTTGCTAAGGAGCAACTGAGGCGCTTCTTAGAAAGAAATACAGTTCGTTACGGTTTGTGACGGAATGTGAGGCATCCTTCGCTAGACAGATGTGCGTTTGTCATGGGGAAATGGGGGTCTTCTGTAGCATCTTGTGTTAGCCTTGCTAGTCAGTTATCCTTCCTTGATTCAGACATAACCGGGGGCCTATGCTGTTTGTACATGAGAATAAGGGACAGATAGCTCTTTCGGGGCGTCATTTTAATTCAAGAGGTTCAGAACTGAAAACACGTTTTCATCC
The DNA here is from genome assembly GCA_027475355.1 of Coilia nasus. NCBI lineage: Eukaryota > Metazoa > Chordata > Actinopteri > Clupeiformes > Engraulidae > Coilia > Coilia nasus. The sequence goes on along the minus strand of CM050209.1, from coordinate 23,849,648 downwards.
ACATTTCCTCCCAAGTTAACAGTTAGCCAGCCAAGACATTTGGTTAATCTTTGGTGTGCGATTTGGTGTGTCAGATTGTCACAAATCAATGTGCAGAAAATTACGTGTTCTTTGATTGTCAAATCTTGCCGATGAGGTAACGTAGCCAGGTGGTTGATTAAGAAACATTTGAACAATCGAGCCTCTGTCGTTTGAGACAGTTCCTCCTAATGCATGTCATGGAGACCAGCTAGGTCATTTTCTGGTGCTTGTGTTGATAGCTGGTTAGCTAGCCAACATGTTCAACTGGTGCAGCTTCGTTACATGATCTGAGACCAGAATCGATGTCAACCTAGCACACCGTTTGCGACAACTGATGCCAGTGTTCAGTCTTTTGACAGCTGTTTTTTAAAATCGGTCACTTTTAGGTATTAATTATTCAGCCATCGATTCTGTAACATTCTAGAACTTATCACGGCCCATCTTTAGAGTGAAGTGTACGCAATTAAAATGACAGCTGGCGTATGTCTAGAATAAACATTTCTAAATGTATATAGTATGTATTTTTGTATGTTACAATTTAAACCAGAATATTAAACAGGAACATGGACCCTATATGCTATCAGTGGCGTACTCCATTTTTAGACTGCTGGTTAGAATGCATGTATTAAGCAACCGAATGAATTCTTGCTGGCATCGACGAAAAGTAGTACGCCCACCCACACGATTTATCTAATTATAGTATTATAGTATGAATAAGCATTAGTTTATTATAGTCTTTATATAACTCTAGGCAATGGTCAGCGGTTACTTTGTTTGGATGCAAGTAAACCGAAGATTGGCAGGTTGTTCTCAGACTGTGACTTTTGCACTTTGACATCATTGATTTATAATGGCTTGGAATGGAGCAATGTGTGAAAATAATCCCAGTCGTTATGGTGTGACAATGAACTGCAACTAAGGATGGGTGACGTCTGCTAAGTAGGCCAGAAGTCCATTTTTAGTAATTATTAGAATTCCTCTCCATGAGCGCATATGAGGTTTGATATTTTAAACCACCTGTTTAGTGGGTCAGGCCATCCTCCCAGCTGACTAAATGTAATTCCAGGGGCCCCGGTGCTACAGCAACTTTGGCCATTCTGTGAATCTGCCCAGCACAAACTGTGGTCACTGTGACAGTAGTGACTTTGTCCGGTAATTACGACCGTGGTGGTCAGCTCCAGTGACTGCTGTTTGGTGTTCTGTTGCAGTCTTCTCTACAGTGGTTCCCCTGAAATCAGTGTACCTTTTCCCAATTGAATGAGGCTACGTTATGTGTGAGGAAGCAAGGGAGAGTTTCGCAATTTGTTGCGAAATTTGACTATAGAGTAATCTTCGAGGTGTTTGTTTGGAAGGTGGAGTGTATGTAGTTTGTGTTTCATGAAAATAGCTTTGCAGGCCAGGCTAATATGTTTACACTAGTGTAGGCAGATGTATGTGTGTATGTGTGTGTTTGCAGTGTAAGAGTAATTGTGAAGTAATTAGTAGCTTTACCTGAGGGTCAGGTCAGTGTTACAATGGTGTTCCCTAACAGTCATCTCACCATGTTAACCTAGTGCTTATTCACATCTTAGCTTACAAGTTTGTAGTTAAACAGCGTGTGTGTGGCCTAGCGTGGCAGTGAGGGAATCCTATCAGGTAAACAGACATTAGCGTGAAGGACAAGGGACACAAGGAGAGAGGGAAGGAGACACATGAGGTGTTCCTGAACCTGAGCCTGCTGCTTTCGGCATCTGTCCGAGGGGAAGTGAGTGAGGGGGAGAAATGAGAGCGAGTGAGCTGTGATCTGACCTGGTTGGGTCGTGTCCTGGTTCAGGGTGACCTGTGACACAGCAGAATGTTCCAGATGATTGCCAGCAGGGCAGATAACAGCCTCTCACCCTGTCTCTATCTGTGTCTCTGTTTGTCTCTGTCTGTCTCTTGGTCTCTCTCTCCCTCTCTCTCTCTCTCTCTCTCCCTCTCTCTTTCTTTCTTTCATTCATGTACGGACATAGATAACCTCTAGCCAGATTTCCAGTCATGAGTCAGTGATGAAACTTGATTCATCAAAAGTATGCTCTGCTAAAAGTACATTTACACTTTGACGAACTCACCCCACCCCAGCAAGCTGATTCACTTGTCCCATTTGTAATCAGGCAAAAGATGTTGCCTCAGACGATAGGAATGAAGTATTTTATTTAAATGTATGTCATAGTCTATGAATAGCCTATTCATTTTTCACCTTTTGCAGGCTTGGCCTAGTCAGGCAGAACCAGGCAATGAATAATTGACAGCCTTATCAATAGTTGGTCTCGGTATGAATGGGAATGTTCAGACGGTTCAGTACATTGGGTTTTTCAAAACCAATCCAGAGCATCATGATGGTGCAGTTTGAAACATAAAAGTTTTAAGAGTGCGTGTGTGTGCGTGTGTGTGTGCGCGCCCCAACCAGAAGTGGATTTCGTCATCATCCACTCAACTTTTCTCCATGCCATTAACTTGTCATCATGACAAATCTTGACAAGCTTACAAACCTTAGGCCTGTGCCAGTCTATGTGCCAGGACCAGAGGTAGTGGCCCTACCTCACATGTGCTGTCCTTATGTCTCAGGTGGTCTTGTGTTTTTTTTCCTCTGTGCCCTTTTCAGCTGCCTGTAAGAGTATTCTAATGAAAGATTTTAACGAGAGCGTAGCCCTAATGAATTGAATACATGCTGTGCTTGCTTAACGGAGGGGGGTCCGGCATAAAGCCTGAATTGTTCATTGCGCTGTGCATGTCAACTGTTCCTATAAGGCAGACAGACCAGCCCATTCAGATGCACACAGACACACACACACAGACACACACACACAGACGCACACAGACACACGCACACAGACACACGCACACAGACACACGCACACAGACACACGCACACAGACACACGCACACAGACACATGCACGCACACAGACACACACACATACACATACACACACACACATACACACACACACAGACACACACACACAGACACACACACACAGACACACAGATACACACATACGGATACACACACAGACACACACATACGGATACACACACAGACACACACACACACAGACACACGCACAAACACACACAGACACACACATACATACACACACACACACACACACACACACACACACACACACACACACACACAGATACACACACACATACGGATACACACATACAGATACACACATACAGATACACAGTACAGACCAGACGCTGCACAGTTATCAGAGCTTAGCACAGATCAGGCATTATGGAGCCTCTTCCACATGGCCAGACAGTGAGAGAGAGCCGTGCCCAGTGGAAGTAGAGCGGGTGTCAGCCAGTCACACATGCATGGCACAAAGCTCGCTGTTTGGAAAGTGCAACCCACAGAAGTGCCCTCTTTCAGACTAATTCACTAATTCAGTCACCCACACAGCCTGGCTAACTCAATAAAGCCTGTCATGTTCTCGTGCGTGCGTGCGTGCGTGCGTGTGTGAGTGAGTGAGTGAATGTTTCAGCTCTCTGGTAATATGGTTAACCACAAACACACTCCTCTTCCTTAACTTTTGCCCCATCTTTTTCAAGTATTGCATATCTGCAGCAGCCTGTAAGACCACAGGCCACCGACATTACTAAAGCGCTTATCTTTGTTATAGTCTTTCTGGAACTGTGTGTTGGCCAACTTGGACTTTGTGAGTAGGAAGGGTGGTGCAACAGGCTGCTCCTTTTGCCTCATAGTAGTTGAATGCTGTTATCTGAGGTGTGCGTGTGTTTGTGTGTGTGTGTTTGTGTGGTGTTCTGCTTGTACTCAACTGTTTAGGTGGTGTTGGTCTTTTTTAATTTCAGCCATTGCAATGTCTGTCTAGGTACCCATCATTTAGGGGAAAAGACACACACACGCACACACACACACACACACACACACGCGCACACACAATAGCCACACAATAGAAGACAGAGCACACACAGACACAGGCATCCTACAGTTCTGCAGTTGGCTTCCCTGCCATTCACAGTTTTACACAGAAAGCAGATGTAACAGTGCTGTTCTCGTGATAATGTTTTTTAAGTGAGCGTGTGTGTGTTGTGTGATTGGAATTGGAGGAAACGCGTGAGTGTGTACAATCGGCATGCCCAGACAGATGGCGAGCATGCTGTTTGCTTACAGTCCGCTGCAGCGGGTTTGCTAGCGGGAGAATAGCTGTTTAGCAGCACAGCCACCAACCAACAGTGATTAACACTCTCTCACCCCTGAACACACGCTTTATTTCCCTTCATCTCTTCTCTACATCCTCTCTCGCTTCTTTGCATGTGTACTGTGTTTCTCTAGCCTACTCATCTGATTTGGTCTGTATCCTTCTGACTCTCCCCCTCTCTCTCACTCACTCTCTCTCTTTTTCTCTCTTTCTCTCTCTCTCCCTCACTCTCTCGCTTTCATACACATTACATTACATTACATTACACTTAGCAGACGCGTTTATCCTCAGCAACTTACAAAAGGAGCACATACACACACATGCGCACGCACATGCGCACACACACACACACACACACACACACACACACAAATAAATAAATAAACAACCTCTGTCAATCTCTTTACCATATATTTGGTTTGTGGCTGTGTGTGGAGCTATGGGCGCAGTGTGCTTGCTAGTGAGCACATAGGGGGCTGTGTGAGTCACCCTCACACCGCCTCTGTCTCATGAAGATAGAGTATCTCCATAATGCAGTGGCGTCATCGCGTTCAATCTGACCCTCCATTGCCACATACATTGGCCCCGTTTACGCAACCTCAGAGGCAACACTTGTGCATGTCACAATTACCTGCAAGATACACACACACACACACACACACACACACTTCTACCCTGACTTGTGGACTGGTGGTAGTGGCTCTGAAAAAAAAAGGTTGAGTCTGTTTACCTTCGTTATCATCGCAGAGGAGTTTGATGACGGCAAAGAACACTTCAAAGGATGGGATTGGACAAATCAGTGTTATCAGCAGCTGAGTGTTTGATATTGTGTGTGTGTGTGTATTTGGTGTTTTTAGACTGAGCATTGTGTTCACTCCAGTTGGGAGTTTGCTGCTATTTTATGTTACAGCATCGGTACTTACAAGGGGGTGTGTGTCTGTGTGTGCCTTTTTGTAGGATAATTCGGTTCCTGGTGCGTCATGTAAAGTACTTCCTGGGTCTGCGTTTTGAGGTGAGCGGCTGGGAGCACCTCCAGACAGAGGGGCCCTACGTCATCATCTCCAATCATCAGAGCTCCCTGGATGTGCTGGGTAAGGCGACACACACACACACACACACACACACACACACACACACACTTAGACACACACATGCAAAAGCACGGATGTACACCAACACAGTTCCCCCCACACACAAGTGTATACACAAAGGCACGCACCCATAAGAATGCATGCATACAAGTGCACACATACAGACCAGCGGGCACACTGTCTGTGATCATCTAGGTTGGGTCTTACACATACACTCACACTGCATCAGACATGTAGGGCAAGGTGGACACAGACACACTGGGGAGTCATTTCTGACCAGTACTGCATGTGACCCTTGCTCAGAGTCACACCGATAATTCTGTGCTGTAGGCGTGACTGTCATTCCTAAAGCCCTGCTGGTTTGTATGTGACAGGTGATTTGAATAAGACCTTGCCAGGGGAAGCAGAGTAGGCTTGGAAAAAAGAGCAGTTGTGTGTCTGTCTGTCTGTTTCAGGGTGCGTGTGTGTGTGCATGTATGTGCTCGAGTGTGTTTTTCTACCATAAACAAATCTACCCTAGGAGGGAGAGAGAGAAGGAGAGAGAGAAGGAGAGAGAGAAGGAGAGAGAGAAGGAGAGAGAGAAGGAGAGAGAGAAGGAGAGAGAGAAGGAGAGAGAGAGAGAAAGAGAGAGAGAGAGAGAGAGAGAGAGAGAGAGGGAGAGGGAGGGGGAGAGAGAGAGGGGGAAGGAGACAGAGAGAGGGAAGGAGACAGAGATGGTGCTGACAGACGAGGTTGGGCTCTGGGCTCTGTGCCAGGGCTGGTAGAGGTGCCACGTGGCACATGTGACACACTTCACTCTCTCTGATCTCAGTAACTGTCGCGCACAGGTAGCAGGTTAAGGATGGACATCTTACCGCTAGTTGGACCTGAACATGTCATAAAACCCTGCCAGACACAATCGGAATAAGTGTATACATGACAGCTGTAAGGGATTACCCCACCCTTTCCAATCCGATTAACATTTTACTGGGATCAGACAGTTTTATCCCGATCGAGGTGTTTATATGTGCATTTGTAGTCCGATTGAGTAGTTATTCCATTTCTAATCGATTAAAAGTGTTCATGTACACGTAGCTGGTGGTGACACAACTATTTCCCAACCGCTGACCTGCACCCCCCCTTATCCTTATCATGGCCTTATCTTGTGTCATCCTTATCACTGTACCCTGTCACTGTTATACACATTCTGCTTTTGCTAACTGCAGCTCTTTTTCTTTTGTTTGTTCCTTTCTGTGTTCCTTTCTTTCTCTATTTCTTTCTTTCTCTCTCTTTATTCATCTCTTTCTTTCTTTTTCAGTCTGTCTTTCTTTTTGTTTGGTAGGCCAGCTCTCTGAAGAATTTGAGTTTATTTGTTTTTACTCCTCATAGGGATTCTGATGTGTAGCTCGCTGCTCTTGCTCAGCACCAGAAATCAAAGCTATGTACAGATGTAGCAGAACAATTAGTACACAGTAACATTGTTAGTTCACACAATGCTGTACAGGTGGGTGCAGTTTTTAGATGTACATCGAGTTAAAACATGGTGAACTTATCACTTACTTTTCACCACAACACCTTGGCTGTCCTCCACAGGATGTGGTCAGCTTTATTTCCTTTAAACTTGGAGCACAGTTAAATGTGCTTCTTGGCTGCAGAACACTCAACTGGTTGTAAACAGTGAACTGTGCTTCAAACACACAGAACATAGGAGGCTATATCCTCGCCATTATAAATACAAATAAAGTTTATTGTGGCAGAAGTCATCGTTTGAGGCTTGGTTTCCAGGTGCCTTGTGAATGCAACAAGCATGGCTATGCCTTTTTATAGGCATGGGTTGTTTTATAGGTGCCTTTATGGCAGAGTGTTTCGGTGCAGAAGTGGACATTTTTGCACTGCCATGTGCCCATGTACTTTGAGACACAGACAGACAGACAGACAGACAGACACACACACACACACACACACACACACACACACACACCTGGTGTACACATGCTCAAGTTTGAAAAAGAACAAAAAATAAAAAATGCCTGTGTTTTTAAGTGCAATCCCCAATAGGCTGGACTTTCTACATAAAAAAAAGTTCTTTTATTTGGCCAAAACAATGGTCTTATTTATCTAGGATTTATCCAAGGTATATTCTTTTAAAGCAAAGAAAATAATACGAATGTCTGCCCAAAATAACACTAAGGGGTTCGACATTTTGCATGCCCTAAAAGTTTGACAAGCACAGGCCTCAGGGGCATTCTGGGTATGTGTTTTATCCAGATAGTGGGTCAACCTGACCCACCTGCGCATGCAGCAGTGGTGACCGTTGGCTGCGACCCACCGAGGGGGACTTTGTGTCCTGTTAGTGCCATTTATCAGTGCTTTTGTTGCTGGCTGACCTGGTGCTCAACACACACACACACACACACGCACACACACACACGCACACACACAGAGACAGGTATAAAATTCACTCAGTTGTCTAGTGCTAAAAAGAGAGATGGAGGAACTAAATGCAGCAAAAAAAAAGTTGGGTAATCTTTGCACGTCCCAGGCATTTGCAATCATTAAGCATGTGTGTAAACGGTGTTTTGTCATTTGAGGAGGTGCATAAATGGCACGTAGGCAGACGTGTCAGTCCTGGCATTAGAGATTTAAAAATGCTGCAACATCATTTGATGCAACCATGATCTGAACCGGCTCATTCTAATGAGCACACAAATCATGAAACAGGTAGATCAGTTAATTAGTAAAATCATCTGTGTTAAGTGCACAGGCAGAAGGTATAAATGGTAGGATTTTTACTTTCTGAAGCTGGGAGTTGACACCTCTGCAAGTAGGTGTGTTGACGACCCTCCACTACCCCAGTGACTGCACTACACTTCTCAGGCAGACTAACATACTCTCACACTGCCCCTCTGAGTGAGTCTCACTGGCTCCCCCTGCAGGCATGATGGAGGTGCTGCCGGACCGCTGCTCCATGATCGCCAAGAAGGAGCTGATCTACGCGGGCACCGTGGGCATGGTGTGCTGGCTGGGCGGCATCGTCTTCATCAACCGCAAGAAGACCAGCGACGCCAAGAGCGTCATGGCCGACGCTGCCAAAACCATGCTGGACGAAAAGGTAAGTCGCCCACAATACATCTGTATAGATGTCCTACCTACAGTGCCACCTATACAGGCAGTCCACCCATATTCATATCTCTACAGCTTTAGTAGTTCGGCCCTAATCACTATGTGTGGGTACACTATAAAGGAGTGAACTACTGCAGTTGTAGAGACAGAATATGGGTACACAATACAGACCTGTTAGAAATGTCAGTAAGTAGAGTTTCCAGCAAGAGTTTGAGCAAGTGTCTGGGGTTTCCGTTGTAGGCCAATTTATCCACCATCAGACTTGTGAGTACTGGTAATTCGTTAAAAGATGGAGGAAGTGGTGATTTATGTGTAATGTCTTGCTGGCAGTGGCTATCCTTTGTGTAGATGGAATGGCTTACTAGTGCAGCAGGTTTTCTGGATAAACTGTTAGAGGTCTTAGGGGGTGCGCATGACCGCAACCTCGAGAGATTGACAAAATGGCCTCTCTCCACCTCTCTGCTTTCCCCTCCAGATCCGCCTGTGGGTGTTTCCGGAAGGTACGAGGAACCAGAAGGGAGACCTGCTGACCTTTAAGAAGGGGGCTTTCCACTTGGCCGTGCAAGCGCAGGTAGGACATTTGCGCTCTCGTAAACACACACACACGCACGCACACACAGGGCACTAATGCGGCGATGGCAGCACAGCACGTACTGGACCTGGCCACTAGGGGGAGCTCCTCTGTAATGCAAATCTGCTAGCACAGCTGGAATGCTGCACAGTAGGCTGAAACCTAATCCGGGATGAAATCGCCGTCTGTCTGAGCAAAGACTTTCACTTGAACGCTAACACCTCCAAAAGCAAAACTTGGGCCAGAAGTGTTGTAAGCACAATACCCACCCACTCACCCACACACACAGACACACACACACACACACATTACGGGTCAAGCACACATCCACTGGCTTTTACGCTCAGACTGCGGCCTTTTGTGTTTGGTCTGGCTGTACACTCTGCCCTGTGCCGCAGTGCTGTGTGCTGCTTAAAGGCACTGAGGTGCACATTTGTCTTGTGCTGTCAGAGCGAAACGTGGTGGCCAGCCAGCACCGAGCACTCCACCAATGAGGCCTGACAGCAAAGGGTCTTGGGAGTTGTAGTTTTGCTGGCTTGTGTTTCAGGTTCTGACAGGAAGAGAAACAGAAGTGGGGTGAATTCACACACATACTCACACACAAGCACATACACACACACACACACATACGTCCATACGTCCACCCTCTCTCTCTCTCTCTCTCTCCCTCTTTCTCTCGGAGTTCACAGCAGGGCATACACCTCAAATGAACGCGTGCACAGGCTTTGTTGTATGCGTGACAAGGTTGTGGAGATTGTGTTGTGTTTGTGTGCTGTGCGGAGCAGAGTGATAAAGCTGATACTGAAGACAGATACACAAGATACACAAGTGCTGGACTGGCCCCAGATACACAGATACACAAGTGCCGGACTGGCCCCAGATACACAGATACACAAGTGCTGGACTGGCCCCAGATACACAGATACACAAGTGCTGGACTGGCCCCAGATACACAGATACACAAGTGCTGGACTGGCCCCAGGGCATCTAGGCCACATTAATCATCAGCAGATGGGAATTCACTAATACAGCAGACCCATGTGATCCACCGCTGGTGAATTTAATCAGAAACCGTAGAATGCGTGTGTGTGTGTGTGTGTGTTTGTGTTTGTGTGTGCATGTGTGTGCCAGTGTGGTTGAACATGTTATCAAGAGTGTCATGGAGTCAAACCAGGACAAGCATGACAGCCTTTGCCATGTTGTGGTTAAGGGAAGCACTGGAAAAGAGGTCCATACACACACATACAAACACACACACACACACTAAGATGAAAATAGCCTAAGGTTGATAAATCTTCTCAAGATGTATTTTCCCTCTTTTTCTCTCTGTCTCTCTCAGGCCCCCATCATACCGATTGTGTTCTCCTCCTACAGCAACTTTTACCTGCGGAAGGAAAAAGAGTTCAAGTCTGGTATGAGTTTTTCCTTGCGTTGGTCATTTAGCACTGACAGTGCAATCAGTACAATCATTTCTCCCCATCGCTCCAAACATTGGCAGATATGATTGGAGAAAGCACACAGGGTTAGTTCACCTGTGAATGACCGGTTGGGTGTACTACTATACTATAAACATGTACTGTACTATATAAACAGCACAAGGCTTCATTCTCTTAACAAAAAAAAAAGAAAAGAGACAAACAAATGCCATTACACTCTTCCGTTACGTTTACAACTATTTCTAGCTTAAACAAACCAGGTTTGTCACACTGCCCAGTCAAACATGTTGTAGGTATAATAGTGGTGATGCCTTTTTATGTACTTTCTTAATAGGAACAAGCAAGAGATTTAGTCACAACACAAAGGAGGTGTTGTAAAGTCAATTTCTAGTCTAAATTTAATTTGACAAATTGTGTAGTTACTGCCTTTTGGCTTTGTAGGGCAGAATATTATAGTGATAATAGTGATGATGAGTATGGTAAGAGCTTGTCTGTTACTCCATCAGGCACCATCACGCTGAAGATCCTGCCCAAGATCGAGACCAAGGGCCTGACCTCGGACGACGTGTCGGCGCTGACCGACCAATCGTACGCCCTCATGCGTTCCGCCTTCCTGGACATCTCCGGACCCTCCCCGCAGAGCAACGGGCCGTCCAGTCGTCACTGAACATTCCGCCACCCCAAAGCCCTCCGACCCACCATACCTAAAACCCCTCCCTCCCCTCTACCCCACTCCCCCCGCCCCCATTCTGCCTTCCTATTGGCCCTGGCAATGCCTAGAACCTCTGCAGTGGCTCATGACTCCGTAGTCATGGTGACAATAATGACTGTAACCGAAATTGCTTTCAGTGTCCTATCTCTTGGTCTTCTTGACGCAAGATCGTACACTTCCGCACACACTCGCATACACACACACATACACACACACCCATGTTCGGATAAATAACTTAAGCCTCTCTATCCTGTTGCTTCATGGACTCATGAATATAGGAGGGGAGGTGAAGGGGTTGAGATGATGCCACTTCCCACACGGAGACGGGGGGAGGGAGGGCGGGAGGAGCAGCCATAACGGCCAATCCCCTACCCCCGACCAACTTCCTCTAGAAACACTTCTGCTTCCTGGTGCCCAAAGGCGACGCTACAGGTGGAGGCCCAGGAGGTGCCCCGTGGGATTGTGGGATGTGGCGGACCACGCCCCTGCACTGCATGCCTTCCTTTGCCATGCGCCTTCTGCCCAGTGCTCTGCTTCCGCAGTTTACTTTGTGCTTTTTTACATATTTTTAACGTTTTGTTTATTGTGCTTGTTGATGACGTTGTTGTTTTTGTTGTTGTTTTTCCTTTGATTTTGTTTTGTTTTTGTTTGTGCTTTGGCCAACTCGCTCGCATCTTCTATAGATGAAGCATCAGCTGTGTGAGATACTGCCTCCGCCTTACAGTACTCAGCGTGCGCACACACACACACACACGCATACACGTATCCTAAGACACACACATACACAAACACACATATCCACACGCACACAGAGCCATGCACACCCATACAAACACACACACACACACACACAGATACACAAACACACACTTCTACGCAAATTAAGAGAAAGAAGACAGGCATTCAAGATTGATCTTGGTGTGGAAACCACATGTACACACATACAGAGACACACACACACACACGCGGCTCCTACTCGTCTCCTCTGAACTGCTGTACCATATATCCAATGTTGATCATTGATGGTGTAAAAAATATTTATACTGCGGTCATCGAATTTGATATTTCAAATCTGCCGTTTTCTTCAAGTGGTCAAATGAGACGGCGTTTGTGTGGTTGACATGCTATCTCTCTTTCTGTCTCTGTCTGCCTGTCTCTCTCGCTCTCTTTTGCTCTCTCTCTCTCTCACGCTCACTCTCTGTAAATGTGCTTTTCTTTGAAGTGTGCGTTTTTATGTCCCTGAAGAGTCCTCGCTCACAAACACGACGTGTCAAAAAGGGTGATCTCAGAGGAAGTGCACTGCTCCACTAAACTCCGATACAACCAGGACAGAATTCCAGTTACACGAATGTCTGCGACGAACCAGTTTAGTCTCTCGAGCTTGAGTGCTTGTTTATTTTATTATAATTATCGTTGTTATTACTGTTGGTTTTTTTTTTTTTTTTTTTTTTTTTGAAGTTTTGATTTGCCAGAAGTTTCCATCAGGTTTGTTTATTTGTTGTTAATTTAATCAGTTTTGGATATTTCAAGGAAGAGTTTAAGTTGTGGCTTTTGGAGATGCCACTAAGCATTGAGAGCCAAACCTGATTGGCCCAGAAGTCTAGTTTTCCTCTCCTCTTTTTTTTTTCCTTGTTAAAAATGTGCGCTTTGTACTCAGAGATTTTGAATCGCCTTAGGGTCAGCGGCAGACAGTAGGTCCCAATGGCTAGACACACTGCGGTGCTGATTGGTGGAGACACTTGGGTGTAAAAGGAAGTGTTCTGTCCCAGATCGTGACATGCTGTAGTGGGGCCTTAGGGCCGTCTGTGTAATCGGCCGTGTGAGATGCGCCGCACATGTGGATTAACGGTGGACGCCATCTGGCATTGCAATCTGTACACTGATGAACATTCAGATGATGACTTCATCTTCATTTTAAAGGTCTTTAGTTTCAAGCTTGTGTTTTAGAGGATTTCAATTTGCGCATGCAGGCATCTGATTAATCAAAACAGTCAATTGGTTGCGTTTGAGAATCCTAATAGCTAACATTTCGCCTTGAGGTTCTGTCGTGGTCCTCCGCTTCCTCAGCCAAATGAAACTCATGTCTGTTGAAACTGTTGAGAATGTATCTCGACATCTGATAAAGTCTGTGTGTGCATATTGATGTGTGTGCGTGTGTGTGAGGGAGAGAGTGGAAACCAGAGTGAGAATGTATTTTACTATTTGCGAATGAAAGTGTGTATGTGTGTGTGTGTGTGTGTGTGTGTGTGTGTGTGTTGTTGAGAGAACATGTTCCTCATACCTGGGTACTCACCGACTATGTTGTCCTAATGCCATTTCATTTCTGCGCTCATGCCCTTGGTCTGGTAGTGTGATGGTAGAGGGTAGTTGGCGTGCTCGTGCCCTGCGGATGGGGATGTTCTCCACTCGTTCAAGAGGGGCAGAGGTTGTGGTCTGTCCTCTCTCCTGGGAGAAGTTTGTAATTTTTGTTTTGTTTTTAAAAAAAAAAAAAAAGAAAATTGTATATTTGTGAACTTTGAAAGGGTTAAAATAGTTGAATGTTGTGGCATCTTCAAAAGTGTCTATGGCAACTCATTCGTGCTGTTGGCCGCAGTGCTCAGATGCAGCTCGATTCTCTCCATCATGTGATTTCACTGCACACCTACGTGACTGAATTATGGCATCGACGAACAACGCGTGCTCCCCCAAGCTTTATGTACGACCTACACAGGCAAGCGATCATCTCAAGAGTCGTTTGGGTCTGGCTCAGTTTCAGTGGAGGATTTGTGAATGAACTCGTATAAGTGTTCATTCACTTCACTTCTAAACCCTTAAGCTCTTAAGTACCCCTTAATTAAGGCTATCTGGATGTAGGCTGACTTCCTGAGGCTATGTCCAAGTCTATCCTTATGGTTGTGAGTGAAGTGGCAGTGTGCATTGTATACTAATAAATTCTAATTAAATTAAATTAAAAGTTTAAATCCCTTGGTATTCATATTGGCCTCTGTATACAGATTAGGTATTACATTAATATGTAAACTCCTGATATAAATATATTAATAAAGCATTTTTAGCATAGAATTTGGATTTAACATTATTTGTAAAGGGAAAAAAATTGAAATGTGTAAAAAGTGTATGAAATATTTTTTTTTCACCAAAGCTATTAAAATGTACACTGGTGGAAGCTTTAGATTTATTATGGATAATAAAAAAGTTAATGGCAAAAATGTGACAAGTCTGTGTATCTGCGATCTTACAGATCTTGGTGTGTGGTCAGATGTGCGTGCGTGTATGTGTGTGTGTGTGCACGCACGCACACGTGCATTTTAAGTTTGCACATGCAAACACATGAATGAAAATTTCAAAACAAGCCCATTTCACAGTCTGGTTCTATTTAAGGTGTAGTGTTCTGGAATGGCACAGAATCTGAATTTAACCTGTCTGAAGAATGCTTTGGGACAGAAAGGAAATAAATTTCATTCTTTTTTCCAACCAAGTGTCATGTAATTTTTTTTTCTCTCTAAGCACCTTGCTCTTTTTGTGTCTAGTCTGCACTTTTTATTTGCCTTCTGATGATGTCCGATCTCTATAGTTTGTGTCCAGCAAGCAAAACAGGCACCATAATTTTATTTACAAAAAGAGAGTAACAAAATTTTATTAAAAAAAAAAAAAAAAAAACACAAGATTTTCAACATTCAAAAAACAGAAAGTAAGTCGAACACTAGTCTGTAGCAGCCTCGTTGAGTCTATTCTACGGAAGCTGGGTACGGGTAAAGCTATAAGTTAAACAAAAATACAAAAAAAAAAAAAAACTTAAATACACACACAGCTCCGCAGCACCAATACAAAAAATAACAGTCCAATAGACAAATAAATGCAAACAGAATCCAAAACAAACAATGTTGAGGGGAATTGACTACATATAAGATGACAGAAAATGATGAGATGGTGACGTGGTGACAACAGTGTCAGATGTGTTTACAGGGACGTCTGCTGAGGTGAATCGGATGGTATATGACTAACATGTGGCACTGGTGATTGTCATTTAGAGGGGCTGTGGGAGGACATGAAGGGGACATAAAGATGATCTGTTGGATGGAGCTGACATTTATGGTCCTCGTGTGCATGGAATACAGGCATCCCACATCTTCCAGAGGTTCTGGGAGTCTCCTGCAAATTGATAATGGCTCCCTGATGTCCGCAAAACCAGATAAAATCTCCCAGAGTCTAGAGCGAACAAGCAATCAATGCGCACATGGCGGTGACAGGGTCACCGGTTAAATGATTGGAAAAGACATTGAATTTAGCATAGTTCTATGTTATATTTGTGTCTCTTTCAGTATCCAACTAAAGTAATCTTCATGGTCAAGTTTATGTCTAAATGCCGTGTTGCAGGCTGGGATGTGTCATACAATGCACACACACTATCTGGCACTGTGTTGGTGATGCAGCACAATGAAGAGGTCATGTGACCCGCTGAGGAGCCAGTCGTAAGTCACTGAGAGCTTCAGTTTAGAAATCTGATGTCCAGGGCCCAGGATGTCTGCTTATTATTCACAGGCTTATTTTTCCCAATTCTTCGCTCCGCTCTGTCCACTGCTTAAGTTTCCTGACAGGAGCCTGCAGAAGACAAAGAAAAGATTAAACTCACAGACCATAATGCTTGTCAGTTGGTATCATGAGTGTTTATAATGTGTGTCTGAGTGTGCATATGTATGTGTATCTAGCTGAAGAGAGTCTAAATAGAATCAGCTGTTATAGAGAATGGATAAAACATGGCTTGGTCTTGCAATTTGAGTTTCCCATCTCTGATTCTCATGTGTGTACAGTATACTGTATCTATGAAAAATAATACACTATATAATGCGTTAGTTATAATGGTCTGTGATGGAGTGACCATCACTAGGGTTGTGGGTGTGCTCTGACTGCCATACCAACTAGCCCAACGAGGTTAGAGCCCATGTTTAGTACACTGGAGACCCGGGTTCGCAGTCGGTTGGGGTGACTTCTCCTCCCCTTTACTACATGGTCAATAGACCACATCGTGTACTATAATGGGGGTAAACATTTTGGATTTGTGTGTGTGTGGAAGCGACAAACCGACCGACAACAGCAATGACACCTTTCTGCTATCACAGCACTGCCTCAACCTCCTGATCCTCTGCTCTTACATGTCCCCCCTGCAGCAAAATATGTAGATCCAGGACTGGACTTTATAGCCACATGCAGTGGGACCACAGAACACAAAATCTCTTCCTTTAACTCCCTCAAGCTGAAGGCATCGTCATCTTCGCTTGTGATTGACAGCCTCGTAGTAGTAGTAGTAGCAGCAGTAGTAGTAGTGGTAGTATGTGTGTTTGTGTGTGTGTATGTGTGTGTGTGTGTGTGTGTGTGTGTGTGTGTGTGTGTGTGTGTGTGTGTGTGTGTGTATGTGTGTGTGTGTTTGAGACTCACATGCTCCAAGTCGTTCCTCCAGGAAGCCGACCTGCTCGCTGAGGGACTCGATGCGGTCCAGCTGCTGGAGGGAGTGAGACAGGAAGCTGGTGCTGCCTACCGCGCCCAGGCCGCCGGCCACGCCCTCCTCACCGGCCAATGGGAAGAGAGTAGTGAAGGGCGCCAGCACCATCTCCAGCTTCTAATTGGTCAACAGGAGAGACAGAGGGGAGTAGGGAAGTTTGAGTGAGGCTTAAACCAACCCATTACATTAGCACAGCTAGATGTATGAGTAACTCAAAGACACAAGCTGGGAACAAGGTGTTAGTTAAATAAATCGCTTTGATTTTGTTTTATGTCCTTGGCTAAAGGTGTCCATTTCTGATTTATTTTAAACATTTATTCAGAAAAAAATCCTGTGAGGTTTGACTACATGTGCACACTTACAGGTGTGACTGTATGTGTGTGTGTGTGTGTGTGTGTGTGTGTGCGCGCGCGCGCACGCACACGTGTGTATGTGTGTGTGTGTGTGTGTGTGTGTGTGTGTGTGTGTGCGTGTGTGTGTGTGTGTGCGCGCACGTGCACGTGTGTATGTGTGTGTGTGTGTG
>CM050209.1:23825000-23827500 GCA_027475355.1 Coilia nasus | reverse complement strand
TTTTTTTTTTTTTTTTGGTCTGTAGTTCTCCGCTGTCTGTGGGACTGCAGCTGGAAGTTCCAGGCACAATGCATTATTACTCACGGTACGAGTTGAGAGTGGCATAGCGCGTACCAAAAGTAATAATGGACTGTGACGCTGGTCATCGACAACAGCTCCTCTTCTTACCTGAGGGAAAACACACAGACAGACAGCGCACCCACACACTCACACACACACACACACCTACCTTTTTTTTTTAAATATGGGATGTGGGACTGAAAAGGCATACATGAACATGTGTAGTCTGACACACCATCCAGTCACACATGAAGTGAAAGTAGTCTTATATTGATCGTGGTCACGTCAAAGACAGGGAAAAGTCAGCAGAGGTCAGCAGAGCATGCTGTCTGCATCTTCGTGCTCTGCTCCTGGTTTGTGTATGTCTGTGTGTGTGAAGTGTAGAGGTGTGTACGTGCCTGTGTGTGTGTGTATGTGAGTGTGTGGTGTTTTCCTAAAATCTCTCTACATCTGCAGTATGTCTAATCACGGCTGCTAAGTATGTTAAGTCTGTGTCTAGTCATGATCCTAAGACTGTCCAATGTGTGCCTAATGGGGCTGTACTCCTTTATTGTCTGTGGAGCTCCAGGATTTACCTGTATGGGAGGACTGGTTTCTGGGCTCAAGGATTTACCTGTGTGGGAGGGGTGGTCCCTGGTCTAGTTATACACCTGGTCTAGGAGATTTGTCCTCTCTATCTGACCCATGTGTTTGTGTGTGTGTGGGAGGGGGGGGGGGGGGGGGGTTTACACACATCCATAAACATAGATGAGTGAGCTCACCCACACTCAGAACAATGGAGGTAGTATAACTGCAGGTGCTGTGACCAATCCACGCCAGCTATTGAAAGTGAAGCCAGTGGTTGAGGTTTATCCACTGATTTTGCGTGCTGAATATCATTGTGTAGAGTTAACGAAGATGGTGGACATGGCCAGACAAGCATCAACCCCTTCTTCGCTTTCAATAGCTGGATTAGTCGCACCACCTCCGGTTGCTGGTCACGTGACTCTGCTTGAACTGGCTGAGATAGCTAACACCCCTTGCTCAGGCCACACATACCCACGATCGGAGCAATAGACTGCCATTAATCCAGCGCCCAGGGAGCATTTTGGGGAGTTAGGTGCCTCGCTCAAGACAGCACAGGTGGAGAGAGCACTGCATAAAGGTACACCCCCCACCCATTTTTTGTACTCGTCGGCTGATTGAACCAACCACAATTCAGTAACTGTTCCAATCCCCTTAGTTTAGGCTGGAAATTGACTTTATAACACCTCTTTGTCTTGTGACTAAATCTTTTGCTTCCTCCTATTAAGAAAGTACATAAAAGCATCACCACACTTCGCCTTCGTAGGGCAGTATACCACAGATGGTATATGAAGCTCACCTGTGTGGGTGGGCTGGTCCCTGGGGTCGTCTGCTCTGGGATGATCCCCTCTGGGCCTGCTGCTCGGCGGGGTGGTGGGAGGGGGAGGGGGAGGCGGAGGGGGTGAGGTAGGTGGTGGTGGGAGCCGGTCACAGGTGCGCCTATCTGCGTTGAGCGTGAATCCCCCCTCACAAACACACCTGTAGCTGCCTGCTGTGTTCACACACTGCTGAGCACACACACGGCCCTCGGCACACTCGTCTATGTCTGAGACGGGGAAAGGTGAAAAAGAGCTTTTTAGCTCACTCTGTCGCATTTATATTATACGTTTAAACTAATGATGATGGTTTATTTGCATTGTCCCTTTTAAATTACTATAGTAAAATCATTTTAACATTTTAAAATAAATAAATAAAAGCAACAAATAAGGGCATAATGTTAATGTGCAAGGATAACTATGGGTCTGCAATTAAATACGTGTGGATGTACCGTGTGTGTGTGTGTGTGTGTGTGTGTGTGTGTGTGTGTGTGTGTGTGTGTGTGTGTGTGTGTGTATTTGTGTATGTATGTGCACGTGCATATTTATGTGTGTGCACAGGTCTTTTTATGTGTATGTGGGGGTCTGTTTGTGTGTGTGGGTGGGTGTCTGTGTGTTTGTTTGTGAATGTGTAGCCTATCGGTGTGTCTGTGTTTATGTGTTTGTTTGTGAATGTGTGTGTGTGTGTTTATGTGTTTGTTTGTGAATGTGTGTGTGTGTGTGTGTGTTTATGTGTTTGTTTGTGAATGTGTGTGTGTGTGTGTGTGTGTGTGTGTTTATGTGTTTGTTTGTGAATTTGTGAATGTGTGTGTGTGTGTTTATGTGTTTGTTTGTGAATGTGTGTGTGTGTGTGTGTGTGTTTATGTGTTTGTTTGTGAATGTGTGTGTGTGTTTATGTGTTTGTTTGTGAATGTGTGTGTGTGTGTGTGTGTTTATGTGTTTGTTTGTGAATGTGTGTGTGTGTTTATGTGTTTGTTTGTGAATGTGTGTGTGTGTGTGTGTTTATGTGTTTGTTTGAGAATGTGTGTGTGTGTGTTTATGTGTTTGTTTGTGAATGTGTG
>CM050209.1:23815000-23817500 GCA_027475355.1 Coilia nasus | reverse complement strand
GTCTTTTTTATCCTGCGCCTCTGGTGGGTGTGTGAACAATGTTGTCTGTAAGTGTTTTCATCTGGGGAATTGTGTGTTAATGGGCTTCGGACTGCGATGATTACAGCTACTGCTATTGAACGCTGGTGCTTTCTAAATGAGCCTATGGCACAGCCAGTGATACATGAAAGGATTTGTGCGCTTTTTTGTGAGCTGTTCTCAAAAAGACCAACAAATCAGAGTCATGTGTAAAACCCAGGGGAGCAGCGCTCATAATTAGGAGGATGGATTTGTTCTTGAGTGTAAACAGAAAATAACATGTAATTGTAATTATCTGTAAATTGAACGTTAGTGTAACTGAAATACACGAATAAGGGCAGTGAAGGAAAATAGAAGAAGGAAGAAAAGGAGGTGACACTTTCTTTTACGGTCCTTGTTACATCATGAAGTACAGTGTAATAAAGTATGTAACAACATGTAACATTCTGTACTTACACTGTACCACAGGGTTAGGGATTAGGGTTAGTGTGTGGTATGTACAATGTAAGTACATAATATCACATGCTGCTACATTTAGATTCAATGTAAAAGGAATTGTAAAAAAAAAAGTGTTACCCATGTGGCCTCCTTTTCTCACACTCTTCATATCCCCCTCTCTCATCTCACACAACACATGACTCTCTGCAAAAGCCCACAAATCACTGCTGTCATTCCCTGCTGTTTTGGAGCATGTAGGATACTGTCACATACAATTGTAGTGAGTCTAGAGAAGTTAAAGTCCAGTAGACTTGACCCACTAATCTAAACAAATATCAACAATCATGTTAAGATTGTGAAACTAAACCCCTTTCTTTACAAAACACTGATTGTACTGACTGACTGTCAACATTAACTTTGAGTCCTGATTCTTCTTCTCTCTGTGTGTGTGTGTGTGTGTGTGTGTGTGTGTGTGTGTGTGTGTGTGTATGTTCCAATGTACAGTACATTTGCTTTTAGGTTTGCATGTTTAGTCTGTATTGTGTGGGCTCCAGATGAAGGCTGATGCTGTGTGCATGTGCACATGCTAACACACACACACACACAAATATGTGTACATGAGCACATATCTTTGGGTGTGTGAGTGTGTGTTATTAAAAATATGGCAATGATTATCTCAGAAGGCGAGACTGTATTGTGTTTCGCCTCCATGGTAACCAGGGACTGCATGTTAGTCTGCTTGCGCATTTTCATCATAAATTTAGTCTCTGCTCTAGACTGACTAGCTCACAGGCTAGTCCTCATCTTGAATAGCTTAATGCAATCAAGGTGTTTGTTTACCTTCAAAGAGCTGGCTGGCACTTCACAACAGTCAGGTTAAAATAGACTTAAAGGAGTTCTCCCCTGGTGAGAGGAGAGGAGAGGAGAGGAGAGGAGAGGAGAGGAGAGGAGAGGAGAGGAGAGGAGAGGAGAGGAGAGGAGAGGAGGGAGTGAGTGAGTTAAATTTAAAATACCTCTGTGTGTGAGTGTGTGCATGTGTGTGGGGGGAGGGTGTATGTCTGTGTGTGTGCATATGGGTGTGTGTGGGGGGCCAAGGTGTGTTTTGTGTGTGTGTGTGTGTAATGGGTGTAGTATGTGTGGGGGTGGGTTAGTGGGCGGGGGTGTGTCTGCTCCTGCTCCGATGTGTGTGTGTGTGTGTGTGTGTATGTGTGTGTGTGTGTGTGTCTGTGCGTGTGTGTGTGTGTATGTATCAGTAATTGTATCTGTAATCAGTGCTCAGTTTGTACAACTGTGTGTGTGTGTGTGTGTGTGTGTGTGTGTGTGTGTGTGTGTGTGTGTGTTTGTGTCCATGTGTGTCGGTGAGGGCACATTATACTCTTTGGAACAGTGGTTTACGAGCGTGACGCATAAAGGTCTTTGGTATATGGCTCTAGCTCTGGCTCAGTCTCTCTCTCAATATATTAAAGTGTGTACGCGCCCATGTGTGTGTATGTATGAACTGTGCGTGTGTGTACCAGGGAGAGTTTTGTGCTCTGCAAAACCTACATCAGATAAGCTCAGACCCCCAGCGGGGCACGGCTGGGAGGCCATTACACCACCCAGACTGTATGTGTGTGTATATGTTTGTGTGTGTGTCTGTGTGTGTGTGCATGTGCGTGTGTGTGTGTGTGTGTGTGTGTGTGTTTATGTGTTTGTGCATATGTGTGTGTGTGTGTGCATGTGTGTGTGTGTGTCTCTGTGTGTGTGTGTGTGTGTGTGTGTGTGTGTGTGCGCATGTGTGTGTGTGTGTGTGTGTGTGTGTGTGTGCGTGTGTGTGTGTGTGTGTGTGCATATCTGAGGAGTGTGTGCTGTAGGGTATGCAGTGATGGCGTGGGGGAGCACCACCCAAGTGAGTGTGAAGCGATGTTAAGCACTAGCTGACAACCAACGTGTTTCACTGATCTCTTACTGGCCACGTGCCCAGATAAAGAAAGAGAGAGAGAGAGAGAGAGAGAGAGAGAGAGAGAGAGAGAGAGGGAAGGAGGGAGGGAAAGATGGGGGAAAG
>CM050209.1:23792500-23797500 GCA_027475355.1 Coilia nasus | reverse complement strand
TTCTCTCTCTCTCTCACACACACACACTTACAAATAGGTTAACGAATATGGACCCATTGATAGGGAGGTTTCCTTGTGCGCGCATGAGGAATGTATGAGATTGATTCCCATCTCTGGCGTGTTTGTACTCATTAACCCGTTTGACCTGTCATTGACACTAATCCTCCGAGAGGGCAATTA
The DNA here is from genome assembly GCA_027475355.1 of Coilia nasus. Lineage (NCBI taxonomy): Eukaryota > Metazoa > Chordata > Actinopteri > Clupeiformes > Engraulidae > Coilia > Coilia nasus. The sequence goes on along the minus strand of CM050209.1, from coordinate 23,797,320 downwards.
CAAACCTCACAATCATCGCAGGTGTGTGACACCGTGTCTAATTTAACTTACTTCAATATCCTGTGTTTACTTCTGTGGTTGCCCAGCAACCATCACAAATGTCAAACTCTCTTTCTCATGACATGACCCTTATTTTGGGGACAAGGCGAGAGCGCTCTCAAAGTCTGTAACCCTCCAGCGCTTTTTCCTACAGCGTCTGTCCGTTCCACTCCTCGCTCCTCTATTCGCCCCAAAATGACTACTTAATCACTTCCATCTTGTACTGGCTTACCTGTAAATCTACAGCTCAGCGATAAACACATTGGCTTGTTAGCAAGACAAACACCAACACTAATGAAGATATGTGTGTCCAGACAACCAAGACAACATGGCTACTACACTTCTCCAGGGGCACCACTAGAAATTGTGGCCCCCCTGAAAGAAAATAATTTTGGGACCCCAACCCAACCACATCATAGCCCTCTGTGAGCGCCTACTACTCTTTAGGCCCTCTGAATCATCCTCACCTACCCCCCTTTTAGTGGTGTCCCTGCACTTAGCAAAGCTAGCATCACCCAGACCCAGTGGTTTACATATAACCAGAAGCCTTCAGCAGAAGCAAAAAGCAACACCACAAATTTCCATGGACATTACTCACATTCTACACAGTCAATATTGCCCCTTACCCCTCAGGTCACAGGTTTAGATCTTTCTCTTTTAGATCTCTCCCTAATGGAGCCCTGTCAAGTTTTGCACCACCATCCATCAGACACTGTGTGTGTGTGTGTGTGTGTGTGTGTGTGTGTGTGTGTGTGTGTGTGTGTGTGTGATGTGTGTGTGTGTGTGTGTGTGTGTGTGTCTTTGTGTGCACTGCTTCTCCACGTAAGAAGTTCCTAATGGCTAAATAAAGTCCTGCTAATTGAATTGAATTTTAAATTTAGCATCTTCCACCCTCATACTAAAGTGAAGTGGGTGTGCAGAAATCCTAGCCTACATCTGACACATCTGATGGTATTTCAGACAGAAGGTTTACTTACTACTTAGGGTAAGTCAACCCAGACTTGCTGAGATGAAGTGGTAAAGTGGTTATAGGACAGTTGGTGGTATGGCTTCATTCTTCTGGAAAAACAAACACACGGTGCTCTTCTTCTGGGAGGTTTAGCATTTGCTATGATTTACCCATATAAGTGACCAAACCCACTTTCTGGAATACTCCTAATTACCAGATATAGACTCCCCACTTACCTTCCTTGTAGGTGAGGGAGCCAGTGGAAAAGAGCAGTAGTCCTGCTAGCAGATATTAGTGCTAGTGTCGGCCATTTTCAGGCCCTCAGTTGGTGCAGTGTCTATATGCTGGTGCAGAGTTAGCCATGCAGGCGAGATATCAATGTGTTTCACATGTGTGTGTGTGTGTATGTGTGTGCACATGTGTGCACGTGTGTGTGTGTGTGTGTGTGTGTGCACATGTGTGCACGTGTGTGTGTGTGTGTGTGTGCACATGTGTGCACGAGTGTGTGTGTGTGTGTGTGCACATGTGTGCATGTGTGTGTGTGTGTGTGTGTGCACCTATACATAGTGATGTTTGTGTGTGCGTGTGTGTGTGTGCATGTGTGCACCTGTGTGTGTGTGTGTGTGTGTGTGTGTGTGTGTGTGTGTGTGTTTGTGTGTGTGTGTGTGTGCGCATGTGTGTGCACCTGTGTGTGTGTGTGTGTGTGTGTGTGTGTGTGTGTACACACACTCAGCACCTGGTTGACATCAGTGATCTCTGCCACACAGAGCAAAAGAGGAATGGTTTGGGCATAATTCACCATATAAGGTGCAACAACATTGAGGGCCAAGTTTTGTTCTTTGTGTGCATGCGTGTGTGTGCATGTGTGTGAGTTAGGGTGTGTGTGTGTCTGTGTGTGTGTGTGTGTTCATCATTGTGAGTTTACACTCATTGTGTGTGTGTGTGTTCATCATTGTGAGTTTACACTCATTGTGTGTGTGTGTGTTCATCATTGTGAGTTTACACTCATTGTGTGTGTGTGTGTGTGTGTGTGTGTTCATCATTGTGTGTTTATACGCTAACTCTCTGTACCTATTTTGTCCTTTTCTCTCTCTGCTCCTTCACACAGATGGGCGATTCTCAACGCTCTCCCTCTTCCTCTGTCCATAGTCTCCTCTTCCTCTCTCCTCCTCTCCTCTCTGTCCTCTGATCTTACCTCCTCACTGTGCGTGTGTGTGTTTGATTGTTTGTCCATGTGTTTGTTAGCACTCTTCTATATGTGTGTGTATGTGTATGTGCGTGTGTGTGTCCATGTGTGTGTTAGGGCTCTTGCATATGTGTGTGTGTGTATGTGTGTATATCCATGTGTGTGTTACCGCACTTGTATATGTGTGTGTGTAAGTGTTTGTCCATGTGTGTGTTAGCACTCTTGCATATGTGTGTGTGTGTATGTGTGTATATCCATGTGTGTGTAAGCGCTCGCTCTTGTATATGTGTGTGTGTATGCGTGTGTACCCATGTGTGTGTTTGTTTGTCCATGTGTGTGTTAGCGCTCTTGTATAAGTGTGTGTGTGTGTGTGTGTGTGTGAGTGTGTATGTATGTCTGTGTGTGTCCATGAGTGTGTTAGCGCTCTTGTGTAAGTGTGTATGTGTGTGTGTGTGTGTGTGTGTGTGTGTTAGTGCTCATGTTCTCCTCTCTGCTGTGTGGTGTCCAGATGATGAATGTGCATTAGCCTAGCGCTGCTTACACACTTACCCCACTGGGTGCGAACTCTCACCCGCCGCCTGCACCAGAGATTTATCCCTTTCCTGAAACACCTCTCGCAATTTAATGACCTGTGTGTGTGTGTGTGTGTGTGTGTGTGTGTGTGTGTGTGTGTGTGTGTGTGTGTGTGCCCAGATTTATTTTCTCTATTTCACTAAAAGTAACAAATGTTCTCAAATGAAGCCTGTAATTGGAGCTGGAGTTTGGCTCTCTGCCCATATTCATGTTTTCTTTCTTTCTTTCTTTCTTTCTTTCTTTCTTTCTTTCTTTCTTTCTTTCTTTCTTTCTTTCTTTCTTTCTTTCTACTTCATCTCACCTTCAATATTTCTTCCCCTCTCTCTCTGTCTCTCTCTCTGTCTCTCTCTCTGTCACTCCCTCTCTCTTTTCCTCTTTTCTCTGTTCCATTTCTCCTTCCTCTCCTGTAGGGCTGCACCAATCTCTCTCTCCCCCTCCTCTCTACTTTAGGTACGAGTCCAGGCCAGGGGGGTGCAGTAGTGAACCTGAGCAGACCTGAGTGGAAGCCTGCTAGTCAACTGCTGTGTTTTGCCTTACAGACAGAAAGACAGCAACGGTGTGTGTGTGTGAGAGAGAGAGAGAGACAGAGATGGAGGCAGAGATGAGAGAGATAGAAAGAGGGAAAGAAGGGAGAGAACAATAACAAATAAAGAGAATGAGTACAAAAGACAGAAAGAGAGAGACAGAGAGAGAAAAGATAAAAGAAAAAGTGAAGGACAGCAATAAGAAAGCAAGAGAAGAGAGAGGCAGAGTGGATAGACTAGAGAGAGAGAGAGGAAGAGTGGATAGACTAGAGAGAGAGAGGAAGAGTGGATAGACTAGAGAGAGAGAGGAAGAATGAATAGACTCTAGAGAGAGGAAGAGTGGATAGACTAGAGAGAGAGAGGAAGAATGAATAGACTCTAGAGAGAGGAAGAGTGGATAGACTAGAGAGAGAGGAAGAGTGGATAGACTAGAGAGAGAGAGGAAGAGTGGATAGACTAGAGAGAGAGAGGAAGAGGGGATAGACTAGAGAGAGAGAGGAAGAGTGGATAGACTAGAGAGAGGAAGAGTGGATAGACTAGAGAGAGGAAGAGTGGATAGACTAGAGAGAGGAAGAGTGGATAGACTAGAGAGAGAGAGGAAGAATGAATAGACTCTAGAGAGAGGAAGAGTGGATAGACTAGAGAGAGAGAGGAAGAGTGGATAGACTAGAGAGAGAGAGGAAGAGTGGATAGACTAGAGAGAGGAAGAGTGGATAGACTAGAGAGAGGAAGAGTGGATAGACTAGAGAGAGAGACAGGAAGAGTGGATAGACTAGAGATAGAGGAAGAGTGGATAGACTCTAGAGAGAGAGAGGAAGAGGGGATAGACTAGAGATAGAGGAAGAGTGGATAGACTCTAGAGAGAGAGAGGAAGAGTGGATAGACTAGAGATAGAGGAAGAGTGGATAGACTAGAGAGAGAGAGGAAGAGTGGATAGACTAGAGAGAGAGAGGAAGAGTGGATAGACTAGAGAGAGGAAGAGTGGATAGACTAGAGAGAGAGAGGAAGAGTGGATAGACTAGAGAGAGAGAGGAAGAGTGGATAGACTCTAGAGATATAAGGAGAACGGGAAATAGAAAACAAAAGGGCTAAATGTTCAAATGCCTCTGTAATTAAATAAGCACAATGAAGGCTTTTGGTGAAGGTCAGTGACACACATCAATAACAGAGTGGAGGGGAAGAGAGGAGTTGACTCAGATGTGGAGGAAGAGGAGGTCTCTCTCTCTCTCTCTCTGTCTCTCTCTGTCTCTCTCTGTCTCTCTCTCTCTCTCTCTCTCTCTCTCTCTCTCTCTCTCTCTCTCTCTCACACACACACACACACACACACACACACACACACACACACAGACATACAGAACCACAGACATAGACATGCAGACACACATACACAGACATACACAGTCACACATACACACACAACACATACACACACACACAACCATAGACATAGACATACATACACACATACACAGACACACAGACATACACTGTCACACACACACACACACACACACACACACACACACACACACACACACACACACACACA